>JABUQX010048019.1:47500-57500 GCA_015478945.1 Trachelipus rathkii
CTCTCTCTCTCTCTCTCTCTCTCTCTCTCTCTCTCTCTCTCTCTCTCTCTCTCTCTCCTCTCTCTCTCTCTCTCTCTCTCTCTGGTGTTTCTCTTTCTCGTGATCTTAATTGGAAGGAAGACATTGCTCATACTTCTAAACAAACTTCTAAGAGGTTTGTGTTTTGAGGTACACCTTCAGAATCTCTTTACGCCACCCCAGTTGTTTGCTCTTTTATTGGGGTGTCATTCTCCCCTGAATGGAGTGTGCCTCACACGTCTGTAGTGCTTCTACTTACTCAGCTCTGCTTAAATAGGTGGAAACTAGGGTTTATCGTCACTAGAACTCTCCAGACTTTTTCAGCCCGTCGATTGTTACCTTACTTTCTTTAAATGAATGAGTCAAAGGAGATTTTACTCTCCATCAACGGGATTCGAACATTGGACTCCGCGTCGCTGAGTAACAATGACCGGGAGCTTTTATCCACTAAGCCATCCGCCATCTACTCTTCTGAACTCTCCAGTCGCAAGAGAAAAGCCAGTTCAACCACACTTCCTACACACTCTCATACTTTCACTGTCCTACTCTCTGTCTCTCTCAATCGTAACTTTACTCCACTGGTAAAGTTTGGAACACACTTCTTCCACCTTTTTTCCCAACTACCTTTGACTTGAACACTTTCAAGCGTCTTGTGTCGGGGCAAGTCGGCCTTTGAATTGGTTTTGGATTTAGAATTTGTCCCAACGTTGGTGGAATTTATTAGTCCTCTGCCTACCAGAGAAGATATATATATATATATATATATATATATATATTTAATTATACAGAGTATATATATATATATATATATATATATATATATATATATATATATATATATATATATATATATATATGTATATATATATATATATATGCTATGTCCTATGCTGCAGTTTAGAGATATTTATATATATATATATATATATATATATATATATATATATATATATATATGCTACCATATATATATATATATATATATATATATATATATATATATTATTATTATTATATTATTTATATATTATTTATTATTTACCATCTCCCGTGTAGGGCTTTCGCCCTGTCAGTTGGACCAGCATTTTCTTCCTTCTGGCCCAGAACTCTTGATCCTAGAGCACTTTAGAAAAACGTTTCTCGGCGCAATGGTTTCTGATGCCAGTCCTTGAGTTATACACTCAGGTAGGGTTTCACCCTTTCGGTGGAACTAGCATCTTCTTCCATTTAACCTCGAAAATCGTTCTCTTAGAGCTCTTCAGAAGATCGTGCCTCTAGGCCATAAGATTCCAATGCTGGTCAAGAGTAATGCAAGCAAAAGAAAAGGACCGGGTTGCTAGCCCCGTCTGTCGCCCCTGAACTATGCGAAGAAGAAAGTCTTCATATGTCCTGACTGTCGTGAATATCCATTCTTCTTATATTAGACATTATATATATATATATATATATATATATATATGCATGCTGCTATATATATATATATAATATATATATATATATATGTATATATGTATATATATATAATATATATATGTAATATATATAGTATATATATATATATATATATATATATGTAATAATATATATATAAATATATATAATAATAATAATAATAATAATATAATAAAAATAATAATAATAATATATAAAAAATAGAAATAATAATAATATAATATATATAATAATATAATAATATAATACATAATAATATATGTATATATATATATATATATAATATATAATATATATATATATATACCAACCAACAATATAATAATAATAATATAGTAATAATAATAATATATAATACAATATATATATAGATCTTCTTAATATATATATATGTATATATTAATATGTATATAATAATATATATATATATATATATATAACTCTTACATACATCAATAATAATATATAATATAATATGTAATAATATATATATATACATATAATAATAATAATATATATATGTATATATATATATATATATATATATATATATATATATATGTAATAATAATATGCTAATAACATATAACTGTTCTTCTTAACTATATATCAACCAATAATATATATATAACCAATATAACCTTGTATAATAATAATATAACTTAATAATAATATATAATATATATATAATATAATATATATATGCTTTAATACTTAACCAATATATATATATATTTTTTATATATATATATATGTAATATATAATAATAACATATATATATGTAGTATATATGTATATATAACAATAACAACAATCTTAATAACAGCATAACAATATGTAACTGCTATATATATAACAACAGCCATATGTATGTTTTTATATATAATAATAATATAATATAATAATAGCCAATGTATGTATGTATGTAATAATAATAGCCAATATATAGTAATGACGTATATATGTATATAATATATATAACTCTTCTTAACTAATATATATATATAATATGTATAATATATATATGTATATAGTAACTCCAATAACTTAATATATATACGGTATATATATATATATAATATATATATATATAATAATAATATATGTATATATATATATATATAACTCTATAATAATATATATATATAACATAATATATATATATATAATAATAATAATATATTTATATATATATGTATTAATGAAATATGTGTATATATATATGTATGTATTAGCAACAATAATAATAATAACAAGATGCGTGATGATATCAAGTTCAATAAATATTAACAACTGTAGTAATATAATATGTATTTAATATTTCATATATAAATGTATATATAATAATATATATATATATATAACCAATAATAATAATATATATATATATATATATATATGCTATATATATATATATATAATATATATTTATATATAATAATATATATATATATATATATATATAATATATATATATATATATATATATATATATATATATATATATATATATATATATATATATATATATATATATATATATAATATATGTAGGTGTGTGTGTGTGTTTGTGTTTGTGTTTGTATGTATATATGTTTCATATAACCTCTGATGTAAAAATCCCATTTTTCACTCAATTGCTAATTGTAAAGCCTTTACTGCATATTCAGTTATTTTATTGGTGATTTCGCATCGAGAGAAACCAATAGCTCAAAAAGCGATCTTCTTCCCATCAAATGAGTGTAAATCTTACATCAAGGACGGAAACCATAAGCCATAAATAACTTTTGACGTTACTCAATGTTTTGTTTCTTTACATTTTTTTCCTCGATAACAAACAATAAATCTTATCGCGTTGCCTGAGAAATCATACGATTACCCATCTTATGTAAGGAAAGATTCGATTTTTTTTTCTTTTTTTTTGGTTTTTGGAGTGGACGGCATAAAACTTTTATTGTCCTTTTTCGCTTAAAAAAGAAAAAAAGAAAAAAAAAAGAGAAAATTTTATTTTCTTCAAATATTTTTGGGAAGGAATTTGGTAGCCTCGGTAGTCATAACAATGGAGGAAGACCAGAATTTAGAATCGAATGATTTTAGGAAAACCAAATTTCGGTAATATAATCTATCCATAAAATGGATATTGAAGTGTTTTCCTGTTATTTTCAAAAGGTTTTCCATTATTTAAAAGGAAGATTCTTGCCCGACTTAAATTTATATTCATATTTCGGAAGAAATCGAGATCATTCTTCGAATTTTAAGAGACTATCGAACGTAAAGATAATTTTTCAAAATATATATATATATATATATATATATATATATATATATATACTATATATATATATATATATATATATATAACTTATCACTTATATGCTGTAACTGCTATATATATATAAAAGCTATACTAATGAACTAAAAACATTACGTCCTATTAATTTCGATAAGGAGATATGAGAATCTCTGGAAATAACGACATTGTTAGGGTGAGATGTTTTCATCCATGGATTGAACATATATATATATATTTATAATAACACCCTTATATATATATATATATATATATATATATATATATATATATATATATATTTATATATATAACAACATATATATGCTAACTATATACTATATATATATATATATATATATATATATATAACCAATGGCACCATTTCTATACGCCTTCTTCTTCTTCTTTAACATATTAATAAGCAATAACATATACGCGCATAGTAGCCAGCTATTAGTAACAATATATGTATGTAGTAACCAGTTATCACCAGCAGCCAGTATGCCATAGCGTAACGCTGCAACATAATAACTGTACCAGCCAACAACTGTATTATAGCTCTTATGTATATGATATATAGCATAATATTATGTAATATGTAATAACGCTCATATATATAATATATAATAATATATATAATATAATAATATATATATATATGTATATATGAAAATATATTTACTATATATGTATATATATGTAATAATATATGTATAATATCGCCATATGTAATAATATGTATGTATGCTAATACCAATAATATAATATATAATAATATATATGTTTATATAATAATAATATATGCATATAATATAATAACTTAATAATAACAATACATAATAATAATAATAATAATATATATTTTTAATAATAAATAATAACAATAATATATATAACTTTTTCATATGTAATATTTATGTATATATCTAACAACATAACAATAATAACCTTAATAATATATAATAAATATATAATATGTAATAATAATATATATATAATAATAATATGTATAACTCTTTATCTATATATATAAATAATATACGTAATATAATAGCGCATATGTATAATAACTTAATAATAATATATATATACATATAATAATAATAATAATAATATATGTATATGTAACTAATAATAATAATAATAATATATATATGTGTGAAATATAAAATATAAAATCTGCATAATAATAATAATAATAACCATACATGTGTAATATATATAATATATATATATATACTTTTAATAATAATATATATATATATATAATATAAATAATATATGTATATACATTATGTATATATATAATAATAATATATAATAATAATAATAATATATATATATGTATAATAACAACTTCTTTATCTTCTTCTTATAATAACAACCAATAATAACAACAGTAATATATTATATAATAATAATAACTCTTTCTAACATATATAATATGTAACAACTATGTATATATATATAATAATAATAATATAATAATATATATATATATAATAATAATATGTATATACATATGCTATAACTTATATATTAACCACTAATATGTATATGTACCAACTGCTCTTACCATATAATGTAACTGCATATAATAATAACATATACTGTATTTATATAAATATGAAATGAATAGTTATATGTATATGTAATATGTATATGTATATATATATATATATATATATAATAATAACCAATAATAATAATAACCATATGTAACCTTAACCTTATATATATATATATATATTTGCGCCCCACCGTAACAAACGTTAGACGACAGGTCAAGGCATCGGGCTCGGGTTCGAACCATCTTCAAGATCCTAGGTAGAAATTACCTGGCCCCCTCCTTGAATAGGGGGCTATGCCCACTTTTAGGTAATTTTTTAAATAAAAAAAATAAAAAAAAAATATATATATATATATATTTATATATATATATTTAAATATATATAACAATAATAATAATATAACGCCGATATCTTTATATATGTTTATATATAATAATAACATATAGCATATATATATATATCTATATACATTTTATATATATGTATATAATAATAATATATATATATATATATATATATATATATGCTGCTAACTAACAATACTTAACCAATATATATATATAAGCATATAGTTAATGTCATAAGTATGGTGTTTATGAGTGGAGAAGCTCAGGTTTGAGATATATATTATTTATTATATATATATAAACACTTAAACTCATCCTTCTGGAAACTATCAAGCACAAATTGACATTATAGTTAAGAATTTGAAGAATTTTATGTGCGTTATTATGGGGACTGTATTACTTTTCGGGTGTGCCAATTAAACAGTAATATTATCAAAGTAAGCGTTACTTATTTTGCAGTTATAAATGAAGGGGTAAGGTGATTGAAAAATCTATTTGAATCAAGTTTAATCGCATAGAATTAATTTCAATTTATCTGTATAATGAAAGTTAATTATGCGATATTAAAAATAAAATAAAAAATCATGAAAATAATAAAAAAAATATATATCTCATTGTATGAAGCTCGATATTTTCTTCAATTATGTATGATATTATGTGAGCTTCAGTTTCAAAGAAGTCGACAACTTAGAGCTCCAACAGTCAGTCTAATATTTCTGGTGTTAATAGTGATCCAGATTTGTAAATTGATCTGATGAAGTCAAAATTTAATCTATTCTTTGCTACGAGATAGTTTTACAAATATTCAATGGAATTATTCTATCAACTCTACAATTCTTATTTTACAAATATTTTAACAATGGTTTTTCTCTGCTTTACCTTTAATATATTTAACATTTACACTCCAATTTAATCTATCAAAACATAAGCAAATTAATTTTTGTACAGTTAAGTTCTGTATTTGGTTTCCTTCTCATAGAAGATTACTAGAAGGAAATCACTTAAATGACATTTTGTCAAGACAACAAAATTGATTTTCTTAACTAAAAAATTTAAACATCTGCACATCCTACCAGTAAATATAAAGCTTCCTGAATTGTTTCAAAACACGTAAAAATTTGGATCAGGAAATCAAAGTACACAATCAACTTTATTGACCAAGAAAAAATTATATCAGTGAAGGCCATCCCATAAAAAGGTAAATTCCATTAAGGATTCTACATTCTAAGCCAACAACCAATATAATTTGATCTAGCTGAACCGTACTCGAATTTTTCTATTTTATTAATTGATAGGATTAAAAGGGAGCTAGTTTTAATGTATTTCTAGAATACAACAAGCTAGAATATTTAATTTATTATTTGTTTTAGTTAAATTATATTTTATACTGCCTTAATTCTTATATACCTTTGTGAATTAAAAATTTGGAAAAATGTTATTATTATTAGCATTATTATTATTATTATTATTATTATTATTATTATTATTATTATTATTATATTATTATTATTATTATTATTATTATTATTATTATTATTATTATTATTATTATTATTATTATTTATTTTTATTCTTATTTTCATTTTCATTTTCATTTTCATTTTCATTTTCATTTTCATTTTCATTTTCATTTTCATTTTCATTTTCATTTTCATTATTATTATTATTATTATTATTATTATTATTATTATTATTATTATTATTATTATTATTATTATTATTATTATTATTATTATTATTATACCAATTACATGCCAAACAAAAAATATGCTTTTGCTATAACTATTATTATTATTATTATTATTATTATTATTACATTTAGTTTTTATTATTATTATTATTATTATTATTATTATTATTATTATTATTATTATTATTATTATTATTATTATTATTATTATTATTATTATTATTATTATTATTATTATTATTAATATATTATTATTAATATTATTATTATTATTATTATTATTATTATTTATATTATTATTATTGTTATTTTTATTATTACTATTATTAATAGTGATATATTTTTATAACAGCGTTATCATTTTAATCAATTTGAAACTGTTCAGATCATATTTAAATATTTGTAATAATATTCGTTTTGGGATTACATTAAGCTCAATCCTTAAACCCAATTACTTAAATTTAATCAGATTTACATTATTTTGGGGCTCATAGGACCCAACATTGTGTTGCAATTAGTAGCCCCCTTTCAGAAATTGTATACCATTAAGTTTTGTATTTACTACAGTAGTAGGAAGGGCATATTGGACTAAAACCTCTTAAGTATATTGTTCTTTTTCTAATAAACGTTTGTTTTGAATATAAATTATTTTTATTGTTATAGTTATAATTATAATTATAATTATTATTATTATTTTTATTATAATTATTGTTATTATTAATATTAATGCTATTATTATTGTTAATATTAATGCTTTTATTATTATTATATTACTGTTATTATTAATATTATTATTACTGATATTATTAATATTATTATTACTAATATTATTATTACTATTATTATTATTATTATTATTATTATTATTATTATTTATTATTATTATTATTATTATTTTTATTATTTTTATTATATTTATTATTTTTATTATTTTTATTATTATTATTATTTTTATTATTATTTTAATTATTATTACTAAGATATTATTATTATTATTATTATTATTATTATTATTATTATTATTATTATTATTATTATTATTATTATTATTATTATTATATTATTATTATTATTATTATTATTATTATTATTATTATTATTATTATTATTATTATTATTATTATTATTATTATTATTATTATTATTATTATTATTATTATTATTATTATTATTATTATTATTATTATTATTATTACATGATATTATTGTTGTTATTATTATATTACATTATTATTATTATTATACCAATTACATGCCAAACAAAAAATATGCTTTTGTAAATTATTATAATCTCATCACAATAAGATTTGCAAGATCTTAGAATTGGACTCGGACTCGGACTCGGACTGGACTTGAATCCAAGATAATTTTTGGATGACTCTAACGTGGTACTAAAAGCTTGACTCAGTGATACATAAATATATATATATATATATATATATATATATATATATATATATATATATATATATATATATATATATATATATATATATATATAAACCACAGCTCATGGTCAGAGCCCCAATCATGAGAAAATTCACTAACGTCTGAAAAGACGAAGCCAGTCCCTTGTTTTTTGATTGTGCTCTACCACTGAGCTGCATTAAGTGCTTATATATATATATATATATATATATATATATATATATATATATATATATATATATATATATATATATATATATATAGTTATGTATAGATATATATATATATATATATATATATATATATACTACAAAAAAATAAATACATACATACATACATACATACATACATACATACATACATACATACATACATACATACATACATACATATATACATAGATATACATACATATATACAAAAACTCATAAATACTTACATACATGCATACATACATACATACAACATACATATACATACATACACATACATACATACGCAAATATGCATACAAATATATACATTACATACATACATACATAAATATATACAAACATACATTTAAATAGTATATATATATATATATATATATATATATATATATATATATATATATATATATATATATATATATATATATATATTTTTATATTTATATATATATATATATATATAGTTATATATATCACTAACCTCATTAGTATTATTGTTATAACTAACATTGACATTAACGTTGATATCATTAACAATATTACCATCACTAACACTAACACTAATATCAACAGTATTAATATTAACTAATTTTTAACAAAATTACCATCGCTATTACTAACATTACTGTCAATAACATTTTAATATTAACACTAATTATTAACAATATTATCATCTCTAGCAATAATACTATTGACAATAACATTAATATTAAAACTAATTATTAACAATATTATCATCACATGCACTAACACTATTGACAATAACATTAATAATTATACTAATTAATAACACTATCACTATTATCATTAGCATTACTATGAGCACTGATTATCATTATTATTACTATCATCGTCATCGTTATCATTAATATTATTTATACCTCTACAACCGTACATGGGAAGAAAAAAAATGGTAAAAGAAGGTTCAAAGCTCCTTGAACCAAGCAAAGAAAATCTTCATCTTCCCTTGACTGCGCCGAAATATTCA
>JABUQX010048019.1:65000-84251 GCA_015478945.1 Trachelipus rathkii
TTTCTATCTAGCTATCCGTTTAATGTACAAAATTCAAATTTTTATTGGTGTGTTGCAATTAATATCTTATATTATATCTTGTACATCTACTATATAGCATGGAATCTTAATTAAGATAAGTTCCTCGCTATTTATATTCAAACTTGATGCTTTGATTAAATAAAAAATCCTCGCTATTTATATTCAAACTTGATTAAATAAAAAATATCTAAATTTTCATCATAAGCACTATATTAATTTTTATTCCGAATCTAATACACAAATAACATCATTCCATTTTCTAATAGAAATAAATTGTTTATCTTAAAATTATTGTCAAGAATGAATGTACGATTTTGCATATAATAAAAAATATATACATTTCTCTTATAAAAATCTCTATTCCGCTATGCAAAGAAATGTCATTTCCCGCAATTTCATTTGAAAATATGTGTTCTCTTTCTGAATTATGGGAGCTTAGTTTGCCCATCGGGCATAATTATTCTTCTGTTCACAGAATTGGAAGTAATATATTCAATTCTTTAATATTACAGAACTGAACTCAGTATATATATATATATATATATATATATATATATATATATATATATATATATATATATATATATATATATATATATATATATATATATATATATAAGGATAACGCATTAAACCACATCATTATTTTACATATATATGTCCTTAGTCCCACTAAGGATATTATATATATATATATATATATATATATATATATATATATATATATATATATATATATATATATATATATTATATATATATATATATATATATATATATATATATATATATATATATATATATAGTATATATATATATATATATATATATATATATATATATATATATATATATATATATATATATATATATATATATATATATAGTATATATATATATATATATATATATATATATATATATATATATATATATTATCCCTGGGGAGAAAGAATTTTCATAACGTACATTCTTCGTGTCTGCGTTGGCGTAAGAAGACTAATATGACAGTGGTAGTTTGGTTTGATCCTCCCACCACTAATGTATACCCTAAGAAATGTCATGCGAATGTTTCCCAACCTTCCAGTTCTGGTCGTGCATTATGAAATATATATATATATATATATATATATATATATATATATATATATATATATATATATATATATATATATATATATATATATATATATATATATAGCATATATATATATATATATATATATATATATATATATATATATATCCTCCGGTTGGAAAAGGCCGAAGGCTTGCCAAATTCAATCGGAGTAGGAGAGAACAGAAGCCCAAGGCCAATCATAGGCCGACATGCTCATACTCATGGCTTTTAAAAATGTGCTAATCAAAGTAAGTAGTACCCGAACACTTACATGGATAGCCAATCACAGGTCGTTATTTTGAAAATCCGTGACGTCATGAATGCTGGCCAATTAGAAGCCCGTATGGCGTCATAATATTCATATATTTAAATGTGGAATGCATTTAGGATTGAGCATAGCGTGTAAATCTGGGGACAGGGGGTTGGAAAGAAAAAGGATGAGCCTGTGTAGAAAGGCATATCTCATGAGGCCTTCTCAATGGAGAAGAGATGGGGCTATTGGGTTCAGAGTAGCAGTGTCCATTGTAATGGTGAAAGATACAGAGAATGACGAAAGAATTAGATTTGTAGAAGGATACTGGGGAGAGGGAGTGAAAGCAGAAGAACGAGATTAAACTCCACCTTTGCAATAAGAACTCTGGAGGTAGAACCACCTCTGTTATGTGATGCACACTCCACACAAGGGTGATCGACACCCCAACAAACAGTAAGCAACTGAGATGGCGTGAAGAAATTCTGAAGACACCCTTTGAAAAACAGCATCTCTTAGGAAGAAAAGTAATGTGAGTATTCCAAGAAAGATCAAGAATAAAAGAAATACCAAGATTAGTTTGGACAGCCGAAGGTTTGAGTTGCGTGTTTATGAAGAAGTTGTTATAGTTGTGTGAAAGATTATGCAGAGTATTAAGATAAAGAAACAGTTTTTAAGGCATCAAATACAAACATATTTTCTCTACCCAATAAGAAATTCGAAAAAGATTAGAGATTAGTTGCCCCAAGATCCCTCCTCTAGCCTGAACCTCTTACTGTTGAGTGGGACATCTTTCATACTTAAATGGGTAATGAAGGGTAGACTCTTCGGCATATGAGTGGGGCAGGTGATGAAGTAATGGAGAGAAGGTTATTAACTGAAAATAGAAAATGAGTTGGTCGATAAGAGAGAACCCTGAGAAACACTACTATTTATAAAAGAGAAATGGCAATCTATAAATGCTATTATAGAGCGACCGGAAAGAAAATCAAAGAGAAGGTCACAGGGAGAATGATAGATATTGAAGGAGTGAAGTTTAGGAATCAAAGCTTTGTGTCAATAAATTAATAAATAAATAAATAAATATAATATAAATATAAATATAAAAATAAATATATAAATATAAATATAAATATAAATATAAATATAAATATAAATATAAATATAAATATAAATATAAATATAAATATAAATATATATATAAATATATATATATATATATATATATATATATATATATATATATATATATATATATATATATATATATATATATATATATATATATATATATATATTTATATATATATATATATATATATATATATATATATATATATATATATATATATATATATATATATATATATATATATATATATATATATATATATATATATATATATATATATATATATATATATAACAACACAAGTAAGAAATTTGAAGTATAAGGTAATTCTTAGCTTTACTTAGAACATAAAACCAAAAAAACAAATCTACAATTCTCCAAGCCATAATAAAAGCCTCAAGTATATATGATTTTTTTTTCAATAGTGAATTCTAAATTATTAAATATTGGTTTATCTTAATCTTTTCCTTTTTATTGTTTCTTGTTGCGGTTGGATAAGAAAAGGAAATTTAAAACATAGTCCGTTGACTGGCTTGTTTATATTTTATAAAGCATTTCCTATTTTTAAAATTAAACCTTTTTACTTTTGTAAAGACTACACAATAAATTATCGCTTTTTCATCTTCAAACAAAAAAACCTTAAACTAGAGTATTAAGAGGGATACGCCTTTGTGTGTTGGCGCGTGTAACACTAACAAACTTAATTCAAAATATTATTATGGGCCGAATAAATATCATTTGCAGATTCATCCACACAATAAAAGAGACACACACATCTCACCCAGGACTTTTCAGAATTATCTTCAGCTGAAGATTTTTTGTTTAGGCAACAGTTCATAAAGAGAATTTATAATTGGATCTACCCAATTGGCGTATTTATTTATATGAAGGGTGATGTAAGCATTAGAGGGCCAGGCAGATAGGCATTAAAAAACTTACCCAAGAAAAAACAAAAAAAAGTCCAACCTACAACACCAAAACCCATACGGTTTTTGATGGGGTTTATTTAAATGTTTACAGAAATTATTTTCAAACAAACAATGGTATTAGTAAAAGCGATACTAATAATGCAAATAATAAAACAACTTATGATATATCGTTTCCATTATTAGTGAGACCTAGTTGTATTTTATATCAAGAATTTCACTGATTACCTTTTAAATATTTGAAAATGAGAATGATGAAAAAAAATAATTTTAAATTATAATGCACAAAGTTACAATGAATGATCTTCAAATGTTTATTGACTTAAAAGATCAAATAAAACTAGACCTCCATTATTAAATTAAAAAATAATTAAAAAATATCCGAATTATTATTATTAAAAAAAATAGTTAAAAAATAGATGTTAACATACCCCTACCCAAATCCGCTGAACCCGAAGTACGACATAATATATGCGAAAAGAAAAAAAATAAAAGTGCTTTTTATTTTTATTTATTAAATATTTTTATTTGCACGTAAACTATTTAATGATTCAAATAAACCTGAATTGAAATAATTTTTTTATTACCGTTTTGTTTAATGAACACTGTTTCTAGTTTTACGTACCCAGTGAATATACACCACCAAGGCCAGGATCTCGAAAACTAACAATTATTACACTTATTTTCACTTACCCAAACAACACTACATCACCCGAAACAACACCCAAAACAACTCACACCCCCAACACACCACAATAGACCTAAATCTAGCAAATATAAAGTAACCTACTTAAATCTAACAACCTGACGAATCCGTAGAAAACAAGGAAAATCATACCAGCATGTCTAATAAAATACCCAGGTGTATGGATCTATCTCAGCAAGTCGTGATGCATGAGAGTGTGGTCTGTTGTGGCACTCTCATAATACTGCCTGCAAATCTTGCCATAGACCACAACTACAGCATTTAGGATTAACTTCTTTCAGCTAACCATTGCAATTAAATTTAAAGATAGAGTCTTACCTGTAAACGATTAGTGTGAGTGTTGTTGTGACCAATTGTACTCACGACTTAACTAAAAATGATACTAGTATGAATGGCCCTCAAATCCATCCAATTCTATTCTTATCCAAAGTCCTTTCTTAAATTATCATCGCCAACTCGAAGTCGCCAACTCACAACCTCCTGTAGCAACAGCCCATTCCAAAATTTAACATTCCTATTACTGAATGAATGCCTTTCTGTATATACAAGATGGCATGCTTTTCTTAAATTGTTTTACATATCATGCCACTGGTCTCCAGTCCGCATGCTTACTATGAACGAATTTATTGGTCTCCCGCAATTATCCATAGATGCATAGATTTTGATAGACTCTAGTTATCATTTCGTACCTCATCTGAGAAAACGTTTTCAACAAGGAAAAAGATTCCTAAAAATCCTTCGGCCTCTTCCTCAATAGCTCTTACCCTCAAACAATGCGAACAAATCATCTTGCTGCCCTACGTTTTGCTCTCTTACAGCATGGATCTAAGTTTTATCGTTAAGTAAGGGGCCAACTTGTGCACAATAATCTAAATAACTGGAATAACCATAGACTATTACAACAGATTTACTTATAACTTCTATTGCTACTATGTAAACAATATTGCGACTTTATGTTTTGCCAGATCTATATTAGCTCTTATTATCCATAGCTTCCAAACACTGATTAGAAGCATATCAAAGTCTTTTTCTTGGTCCACAACTCAAGGCCAATCCCATTCATATTTTAGTTAAACTATGGTTATTTGAGATAAGCTAGTGAAGAAACCTTACACTTATCTTATATTAAAACTCATTGTGCCACTTCATCTGCCCCACCCAAGAAGATTTATCAATCATTTTGATCTTATATACCTTCACTATGTACCAATGACACTGTGTGGCCCACTTTACGGTAATCATCTGACAAACTTAGAACCTTGCATTTATCCACTGTCTAATCCATTCTAAAAAACAACATAAAGCCTTATATGTATATGAGGAACAAATCGTGAGCCAAGCAACTCTTTACTAACTTCCCAAAGGACGGCATACCGACTGGAGTTTGAACATTGTTTGTATATATATATTAATATATTTAATATATATATCATATAATATATATATATATATATATACTATCATATAATATAATATATATATATATATATATATATACATATAAAAATATATCTATATATATGTTATACTATACTACTATATATATATATATATATAATACCTATCATATTATATAGAATATATATATATATATATATATCTACTTTATTATATAATAAATTATATAATATATTATATCATATATATAATATCAAATATTATATATATCTATTATACTTATATATATTATATATTATATATATATATTATATATATAATAATAATATAAATACTATCCTTAAGCTATATATATATATAAAATTTTCGAAATTTTTTTTTTAGTGTGCCTTACTCATTTTTTTTTAACAAAGATCACAATATACATATATTGTAATTTTTTATTTTTTCAAATCTCCCCAATTTTAACACGGGTTTTACCACCAAAAACCCCAGACCGGTGCTTCTCCGTGGGGTGCTACCTTTAGGGAAGGTATCTGGCTGCAGGCCTTGCCTAAGTTTCTAAGGTAACAACTAACTGAACGGATTGGTAAGCTAATTACTTTCCTTCCCAAGAGCCTCATTATCGATCGACATATCAACGTATGACGACAAGACAATGTTCAAAACGTTTAAATAATATAATTTAAATATATTACTTAATTACTTTACTTAAGATAGTTCTGTTATGTCAATACTATCAATAACCTGCCATTTACCTTTACAAGTTTCCCAATTAGGCCAATGACATTCATTCAGCAGTGGAAATTGAACAATGTATCCCTGCCAAATTATTGTTGACTTGGGTTTGATATACAAGTTACAGTAGGGGTTCACGTAAAAATAACAATGACACTTACCGCACCAGATTGTCCAGTTGCCGGCATCATTTTATTTTGCACAAAATAGAAATTTGAAAAAGCCCAATAAACCAAAAACAGGCAAAAAAAACTCACTGGTTGATTTTTTGCTCAACCCTGGTTTTTTCCAACCCTGATTAAGGTAGGAGTTGTAGGGGAAGGTGTTGGACTGATGGAGAATGGAAGAGAGTGAAGAGTGATCTGCTTATTGTAAAGCTTAGAATGATTATGGTTTGCAATCGTTCCTAGTGATAGCGAATCAGAAGAAAGTTTGAGAGGATTGGTAAGGTGCTGTAAAAGGAGAGGTTTGAAAGTAAATGTAGATAGAGATATGTAGGTGAAGGGTGGTAGTGAGTGAGGACGAGTCTGCGGCTGTGAAATCATTGTTGGGTGATGGAGCAATTGGAACAAGTATTACGGTTTAAATATTTAGGATATATGGTTGGATGAAAAGGGAAGAGATGATGCAGAATGTAGTAGGGAAGTTTTGAAATGGTAAGGAAAGGTGGCTGGTGCAACTAAATCTGTGTGAATACAAAGGGAACTAAACTTGAAGTGACGTTCAAGGCGTTTTAAATGGAGGGTATGTTGTATACCGGTTTTAATGTATTAGTAGTGAAACTAAATAGTATTTAAATAAGAGTATAAATCTAAGACTACAAAATGTGGTCAAAATGGACAATCTTAGGAGGCGTGTCTAAAAGGTGTGAGGAAGAAACTGATAAATGAGCGACATTTGAAGGTGTCTACGGAGAACTTGTGATGGGTTGTTACAAGGAAGGGCGTAAATGAAAGAATCAGCGAGAGTATATTAATTAGATGGTTTGGTTATATAGAGAGGTTTGATGATGGCCTGGTCGTAAAGGAGGATGCATGCAGTGAGTGAGAGTGCATGGATGACCGATGGGAGGACAGAAGAAAAGTGGATTAATTTAGTAAACGAATGCGAGTGTGGCAGAGCCTGGAAGAGAGTTGTGCAATAAACAAAAAGTGAATGACGGAGTTGGTGGGACGTTAGAGTTGTGAGGGCCTGGTCCAAGGACGCCATGAACCTTTAGCATTGACGAGATACCACAGTGAGGGTCACGTCGCAGTCTTGTGAAGCCATTGGGTGGAATTTTTTTTTATACTGCAAAGAGCTCTCATTTAAGGGTATGGAAAAGATGGTTCGGGGAGGGGGGGGGGAACTTTCCTTTCGACTTATGTTAGTTCTTACTACTGACTTTCTTGCTATGTATATGGTTGCGCACCCACACCCCATTTTATTTGTTTAAACATTTAATTAGACAATAAACAGGAGCTGATTTCCCTTCTCCAATCATTGAACATTAACATTGGAGCAGATTACTCTAATAAATTTTTTTGCACTTACCTTATACATATAATGATGACAAATGCAAATTGCTCCTGACGATGAAGTGACTACTCTTAAATCTAACCATGGATCCCCGAGACTATGAAGAAGTCCTTGGTCTCGATATTCCCCTGCAGCACTTAAATCTAAAGGCGAGTGTTCCAAACCAGATAACTCCAATGGAACATTCAGCTGACAAAATGAAATAACATTAAATAATTTTGGAACCTTTAAAGTTCATTACATTTAATTTTTCAAATTTGAATTTCAGCTGAACTCCAAATAAAACACTGCAAGATACATATTCTGAAGGTGGTAACGATACTAGATTCATTTTGAACGCCCTCTCCTCATGAAAATATCAAGGTTTTAATAAGTCAATGTCACTGTCATTTTCATTGATGAATATTATCACGATTTTTAGTTTAGGTAATTAAAATTTAAGATATTAATGCATTTGAAAAAAAGAACATCTAGGAATGCATATGAAAACTAATTGGCAAAGAAATATTAAGGAATATAAAGTATCACAAATAAGTAAAATCAAATGGAAAAACAGCATCCAAAGATGATACATTTTATTTACTATCTGCCACTAAGTTCCTACAGCACGACATTTTTGAACATTTCAAAACATCAAATCTATTTTCAATGCTAAAAATAAATGTTTTCTACTAAACACCTCATAAAACTTTTAAGAAAGATATAGAGCAAACTAGGTAAAAAAATTATTTTTATTTTATTTTTTAACAAGAAAAATGGATCACCATCTAATATATCTGCAGTGCGTGTATTGTTAACACTCCCATAAGTATAGTTGTAAATTATTTATATACATTAGCTTCTTTCTTATTTTCTATATATTTTTTAACTATTGCTCCTTGGTTGGTTTCATTATTAGACCTTCTCTTTATAACTATCCATGCAAATATCAGAATTTTCTCAAGCTTACTTTTAGATAAATTAATTATCTACACATTTTCTATCAAAACAATAACATAAGATAGAAAAAGCCAATTTTTGAAGATAACTATTAATTCAATTTAAAATTCTAAATTAAATTAATTCGTACTAATGATTATATCTTCAAATTACCTTGGAAACCTCATATCAGAGCAAACACCAAGGTTTTTAAATGAAGTTGAGAATTTTGCTAAGGTTTAAAAACTTTTTAACTCTTTACAGTTGCTTCCATTATGCTCGAATTGGATATATGCTGAAAGCTGATTACGATGTTGGGTAGAGAAGGTATGAAAATAACATTGAATAAGGTAAACTAATAAGTCCAGCAGAGAGAATATAAATTATAAAAACCAGTCTCTGGCTGGAGGAAGGTTCTTTGGAACAGAGATAAAACACTTGGTCTTAGGGTACGATAACTCTCTGGTGCATTACTATGTATATAACAAGCTTCTGCATAATTATAAAACTATGTAGACTCACCACTGTCTCATGAGGTTTGTTTGAGTGAAACTGTAAAGCGGTAAGCATCAGAAGAGGTGCAGAAGCTTCATCTTCATTATCTTCTAAAAAGTAAATAAATAATGAGGAACTTATGAAATTCATTATTAAAATTATTTATTAGAGCAATCGTAAATTATTTAAAAGAAAACATTATAAATAAAGTCACACCTAGTCCAAGAGACAGGCCCCCTTCAGGTTGCGGCCTATGATGAAGGTAATACAGATGAAGATGGGAGGGAACCCACTGTGCCCAAACAAAACACTGAACTATTGTTTCTGTAAGCGGCTGATCATCAACTATCCATTTATCATCCCTTTCTCCAAGAGGAAATGAATAGATCGAAATAGCTGAAAAAGGTGATCTTACCTTCAAACACACCATCAATTTTATAGATTCATTCCAGTAATATATAACCATTCTAAAACATTACAGAAAAGGATATTCATAAACTATGCTATATTTGTAGCAGTGGACATTCATAAACTGAGAGAAATGCATCATATAATGTACAAAAAGATATTACCACATACATTCTCTATGGATGAACACCAACAGCTTAGCGATTACAACATTTGAAGATTTCGATGACACATCTGTTCTCAGAAATTCTAGCTGGAAAGAGTTTTAATTAATAAACATTTCCAAATGCACTTGAAAGTCTTTTAAATTGCCCAGCTTTTTATACAGTTTTGCAAAACTTTTATATTATAGTAAACCATATTAGAATATGTACCAAATTCCACATCTTTATAGTTAGATTAAAGAATCAAATGAAGTTAGCTTCGCTGTAGAGTGTCTGCTTTACAAATATCCAATATTCACTCCAGCTTGATTTTTCATCGTACGGTTTTGCAAAACTTTTATATATTTATATGTGCAACCCGCTATGTCACTGTCTCATCCTCATGTGTCTACCCACCTCCTATTGTGGACGTATTTCCTCTTCTCATTCTCTTTGAGCTTTATTAATGAATAATGTCTAAGTCGTGTTCTTATCAATAATCCGCTACAATATAACAGCTAGTTGTATAGCATATCACTAGTCGACTTTTCTCGCTTCTATCTTGCTACTCCTCTCAACATTATAGTAGGTGAATCACTCTCAACACTTCTTGTGCTTATTCTTGTCGGCGTGTCTCTCCCATTATATCTTTTCATTGACTTCAAATGGACTCTTCTCACCTGGCACTTCTAACTCCTATTTAACTAATTTTAATGCAGCTCAAGTACATGACTCCAACTTTCACCTTCTCTTCATTATACTCCATATTCTTCTCTAACTCTAATCCTTTGACGAATCATGTCGGCAACTTATTTTCCATAGTCGATCTCAATTATTTGTCCTGTATATATTATAGTGACTCGCTGTGTGGAATTACAGAATGAGAAAAATATTTCTCGTCTTTCTTCAAAGGTTGACCCATCGAATTCTATACACATGAATGATAAAAAAATTTATCAAAATATATTCAATATAACCAACTCAAAACTCATCGTACAAATCACCTCTCATTCTGATAGAAACACTCATTTAGCACATTAACTATCATACACTTATCTCTATTTCTCTGGTGTCTCTCCCTCTTCTCTCCGTAGTCGATCAATAAAATTAAACCACCTTTACCATTAAAACATTATAATACAAAATAAAACACTATAATAGATACTTGGAAAAAAACAACTCATCAGTGCATCAACGGTTTATAATCTATAAAGGCCAATCTAAAGAGCTGTGTAACGTCTCTTGAATGTATTCACTTGAGTAGTAAGTTCAAACTGAGAGACGTCGTCTTTGTTGCTCATCAAACTTACACAAGGTAATACATCAGTCCTTATATTCAAATATTGGCCTACAATGTCTTCTTTGTGTATTAGGTTGAGGTAACCCTCGCCCTCATCTATCTATCAGGGGGTGGCTCAGGTGATTATTCACCGGTGTGCATTGTGTGCATATTAGTATAATAATATAGTGATCTCAGAACATATCAATACATGGCAAAAAGACTTAACCATCAATCATAGTCAACTGTTAATCAAATTTATTCTATGATTCACTTAGACCTCATTATTTATAGCTTTATGATATAACGGTCGCTATAGTACCTAGAATAGGTTGGTGCTCATTTATCTCTTTTCATACTAAAGTATACCATCTACCGTAGATCTAAGACAAAATAGTGTGTATCTGAATGAGAAATCTCCTTTATCTACATCTTCGTACGTGCCACCACCAATCAATAAAGATCACTACCGAATTGTACTGCTACCTTAAGCACTAACACGAGGGGTATTACGTGTCTGACTATCAATGAAGTTATATCTTTAGATTGATTAATCAAGAACTATCCCAGACTAAGTTTCTCGCTGCGGATAGTCCTCCTTCTATATCCTTGACCACCTGCTGTTTCTGATTTTGAGATATATAAATTGACTCATTTCTGATATTCTTTTTGTTTTGTGATTATGCCCTACTTCAATTTAATCTCCCATCACTTTTAAAACGCCCGCGTCTGTCTTCCATTCTGCTTGAGTTTGTGATTTAGTTGAATATTTCGTTGTGTGTGTACTCATTTAACAGCCACTCTCGAATTGAATTAAGTGGGCAATTATAGCTAATTGGTAGCTCTCTTCTTGTCTGAAGGTGCGGGCGGTACATTGTATTACTGCTCTGTAGGACAAGATGAACATCACAGCAAACATAATTTATTTTCAGTAATTCCTCAGTCATGGTGATTTTATATTTACCCTACGCTCACGTACCCTTACTCTAATTAACTATAAGTGGTTTTATTATAAATATATATTTTCATATTATTAATATTAATATATATATATATATATAATATATATATATATATATATATATATATATATTAATAAACATCTGTGAATTATATTTACAGAATAATAATGAACCCACTGCATGGATTGATAACTTAACATGTCTTTTAATATTTATATAAATGATTTTAAATTATAATATAGATTTAAAATAGAGTACTATAAAAATTAAATATTTTTCAATTATATATACCTATATTTTAGGCGCTCTACCAGTTATAATTACTGCTACTAGTATTTGTACTGCTTTTATTATTATTATTAGTTATATATATAATATGATATATATAACTATTCGGCCAATAGATATATACGAATATCTGGTATTATTATCGGAGAGACATAGTATCCTCTCAGGAGCGAAATACTAATTCTCGCGTGAATTAGCCGGCGATATTGAGCTTTATAAACATTAATTACGTCCACATAAGGGCAAAGTTATTTAAATTGATAGAATTATACTTAAATTATATAGATTATATAATATAATGTTTCCAAAACATAAAACACAAAGTATGAATACCATATTTCTCATGTCCTCTTATTGTTAAATGATTCTATGAGCAGATATTCTTTTAAAAAATGATACTCTCTGAGTTTACAACACTTTCTTACCATCTAAAAAGACTTTTTATCAAAATATTTGTCTCTATTTAGAAATTTAGTCGAGATTTGATACAGGCATAATGGATCCAAAACTGTAGCTGTAATATCTAATACATAGGAGAGTGAGTACTTAGCTATCAAATTAGTTACTGCTCACATGATTTGAACTAGTCTCATTTCCACACTAGATATATCATATACTATAATTTATGTCAGAAGTCTGTTAAAAGTATATTTATATATTAATATACTTGCGTAAATATAAGCATATTCTCTCCTATTTCGCACTATTTCAAGTAATATATCGGCAGCTGACTCAAAATAGTGATTAACAACACTTTACAGATAATATAGCAGTAACTATACTGAACTTGTTATACAAATATAATTCAGCTTATAAAAGCCTTTCGTATCTCTACACGCTATTGGAACTGAAATACATCTGAGATATATTATATAATATATAATATATATATCTAGAGATATCATAAGATTCATAAGATATATATATACTATAATATTTATATATAATATTCTCTTGTATATAGAAAGCACCTCCGCTGTAGGTCATCCCCTGTCGTTTGCATGCTCTCCACGGACCTCTCCTCTACGTCCGATGGTTGCCTCCAACCCTGTCCAGCGTTCCATCCTCTCTTCGCCCACAGCCGCCGCCACTACCATCACTCTCCATCTTTTCTTGTCGTGCCGCCGGTCTTCTACTGCAGGGCTGCCATGCATTAAAATCTGGCCGGGGTATCTATTCTTCATCCATCCTTCTGATGTGTCCCTAGTCATACGACTTTGCTCTAGTATGTTATCTCTTCGTGATCAAAATCCCCACCGCCTCCGACCTTGGAACAAAAAGCCTTCTAACTCCCTCTCTTTATCCTCATGATATCTCTCCGTCTTGTCCTCTCTTTACTGGCTCTGCAACCCCGACTCATCTCAACACATACGATCTCCAGACGTCGCCCATGACGATTATTGTTTCCTCCATGTGGCATGTTCTGGTATAATATAAATTGCTCATCTCTTTGACCGTTCCGCGCACATATTTGAACAAACAAGTTCCACTAAGGATACTCCAGAACTATACGTAAAGAGCTCGTTGGAAATATAAGCAGTCTGTCTCCTAACACAGGTGTTTCACATGTCTGCCTATCTTTCTCTGCAAGGTCTAAGTGCATACTAACGATCCCAACTCTCTAAAGTGTTTTTAAAATAAAGTAGTATTCAAAGCTCATATATCTACTTTTCTACTGTGATCACGACCATCTATCATATCCTCACTGTCTTGAAGAGTACTTATCGCGATAAACTCAAAGTGAAGGAAAAAGAATCTTTTACTAAGTATATATTCTATATGTGATAAATCTTTGTGTGTAGCTACTTATTACTTAGATTACTTATAGCGATACTTCAATAAGCTTAATATTTTTCAACATAATCAGATAGATAACCTAGTGTAAAAAATACATACTCGTGATCGTTGACGGTCATGTAAAGTAAAAGTGCATGTAAATATTAACTCTTGACTCTTCTGCTGACGATGATTCACGTAACGTGGGTGTATATATGAAAATGTGAAGCTTGTAGCGTGTATCCATTTATTCACTTCTTTATGATTGTTTTAAAGAATTGTTTATGGCAGTGTAATGTAGTACATTTTCCTTAGTATAAAACTAAAGTAGTAGATAAATAATAATATAGAATGAATCGTCGATCGATATCTATCTGACTGATGTTGATTTTATCATCGTTGTGAGTATAAAAGATAGATGATAGGATGAAGACGAAATACGGTATATCACTAAACATCTAAAAATTATTACTACTAACACATACAGTAGTATGTTGCGTAACTCCATTCTAGTAAAATATTTAAAAAAAAAAAAAAAAAAAAAAAGCAAATATGAAATTTTAAAACTATGCGCAAAAAACCATTTTTAATTAGAGAAGTGGAAAATGTAGCAAAGACAAAATGATGTTTGGACGTATTACCAAGCTTATGAAAGGAGGGCCTAAACCACCACCGTGGCCTAACTTTATTCCGCATTACCCACCATTCGGACCACTTCCCGAATGATTTTACCCTTTTATGAATAACATAAAAGATTAAAAAAGGTTGTAATATTTGAACAAGTGCGCCTAAGGAAAATACATATAAACTAAAATTCCCTTATTTTCAAGTATAAAGTTAGAGATTGGCAATTAGTTCACCAAATCGTACAACAACTCAGCTGAATCACTCAGGAAACTGATTCAGTTCTTTTGAGTCGCTTCATCTTTAATTTTTTAAAATATCCCTACTAAGACCAGGTAAGACAATGATATTCCCTTCCAATTTTATGGTGGACAAACACTGGGAAATAGGATATTTATATGTAATATTTGAACTAAAAATAAATCTATAGTACCAATAATAATAAATACCAGTTTCTAGCTATTTCTCATACCTGTATCATCAGTCGAAAGTGAACAGTAAATACTTAGGTAAACTAGGAATAGATAAATTATTCTTATATGAATATAGCCATACTAAGATATAATATAAGGTTATATCTCACTGAAAAAGGAGTTACTAATAGTTACTATAGTATATCTACTATAGATTATATATAATATATATATACATATAATATATACCCTATATATATATATATATAAAATATATGTATATATATATTTATATATATACCTTATATATATATAATACTATATAATATATATATATATATATATATACATAATATACTATACTATATATAATTATATATATATATTAATAATAATATATATATATATATATATTTATATATTATGTATAATCTATATATATGATATATATATATATATATAATAATATATATACTATATATATATACTATATATATATATATAATATATATATACGATATATATTATTATAATATATATATATATATATAAATATATGATATTTTTAATTATATGATATATTATTATTATTATTATTATTATTATTTATTATTAGTATTATTATTATTATCTATTATATTAATTAAATTTTATTATATATTATTATTATTATTTTATTATTAAATAGTAAGTAGTAGTAGTATTGCTTAGTAAGATATTATAGTAGGTAGTAAGTGTGTTATTAGTTAAATTCTCATCTATTATTACCTATAATTCATATTATTATCATTATAATTATTATTATATTATTATTATAATTATATATTATTATATTATAATATTATTATTAATTATTCAATTATGTATTCATTAATATTATTATCTAATTATCTATTATTATATTAATATTTTTATTATTATCTCTTATTATTATATTATTTATTATCTATTATGTATTATTATTATTATTATTATTATTATTTTATTATTATTAATTATTATTATTATCTGATTAGTTATAGTAGTCAGTAGTAGTCAGTAGTAGTAGTAGTCAGTGGTGAGATAAGTAGACGGTGGTAGTTTTAATTAATTTCGTTCTACAGATTGACAAATTGAACAAACTCCTGGTTTGATTGATGCCATCGTTATATATACAATTGAACTATTATTAGCGATACCGCAAATAGGCTATTATGTTTCGGTTTCACTGTCTGCTAATGACTAGTAATATACCGTTACAGCTAATATATACTTGTTTTATATTGATACCTTTTATTTTTATTAAAAATCTATAATTATTGTTATATTATTATTATATTATTATTATAATTATTATTATTATCTTATTATTATATTATTAATGATTATTATTAATTATTAATATTATTATTATTTTATTATTGTATTATTATTATTATTGATTATTATTATTATTATTTAATTATTTTATTATTAAATTATTATAATTATTATATCTTCAGTGAATGTATTATTTATTATTAATGCTGTTTTTAATATATTATTATTATTCATTTTATATTATTATTGTTATATTATTAATGATTATTATGTATTAAGATTCTTATAAATTATTAGTCTCTATTATATGTCAGATGTCATTATACTGCCATTATTTATTATTTACTTAATGTATTATGTATCTTATTTAATTTTCTTGAATCGTCATTTCTATTGTCAGATTTATTTTATTTAATGTATTATTAATTGATATTCATTATTCTGATTGACATTTCTATATTATATATTTATTAATTTCCCCTCTTGATATATTTTATCTATGTATTTTATTATTATTTATTTATTATTTTATTATTCATATTATTATGTATGATTATTATTATTATATTATTATTATTTTCATTATTATCTATTAATTATTATTATTATTAATTATTAATTATTATCTATTTTATTAATTTTATTATTTTATTTATTATTATTTATTATTATTATTAGTTACCTTATATATTATTATATATTTATTATTCATTATATTTATTATATATTCATTATTATTATTATTTATATATTATTATTATTATTAAATGTTATTGCATGAACAATAATTAAACGATTCCATTTTGCGATCTCAAAATTAATATCTGTTTCATTTAAGCTAAATTACTGTTTAAAATATTTAAACAAGATAAAAATATTACATATAATAAAATTGAAATACATTTTTATTGAAGTAAACAAAAAAAAAGAATTTTTAATTATAACTGAAGCATCAGCGAAAAATTAAAAGAAAATGTGAATAACTTTAAGGACAGGTAAAAAGTCTCTATGCTAGTTTACTATATATATATATATATATATATATATATAGTAGATAATATATATATATATATATATAATATATATATACTATATATATATATACCGTATTAAATATAATATATAATATACATATATATATATATAATATAATATATATATAAGGCTGTTGACTCCGTTAAAATTACGTTGTTATTTAGGTTTAAGTTTGGTTTTATTAATGTCAGGTAGGTTAGGTTAGGTATAAGTTAGGGTTAATGATTATGGAGAACTGCTAATGTTCGGTCATTTTAACCTTAGAGCTTTACCGACTGTTAATAAGTACAATGACTCCTTAATAAACTATTTTTGTGCCTTTTGTTCCGATATATCTTCATAACTTATTATTTAATTTTCTCGCTCTCTGATGATAGAGATGGTGCTATAATGCTCTATAGGTAAGGTAAAATGTTATAATAGTCCTTTTCGTTTTATATACTTTCGTATATTAAACACTGTTAAAACATGAAATTTACTTTATTATAATATGAGACGGTGATACATATAAGTATAGTATATATATATATATAGAATATAGTAATTAAAAAATATATAGAGGTAATTCGCAATATATTGATTATTGATGTGTGCTTGATTCCAAAATTGTAATTCTAGGTTTTTGTCAATATCACTAATATCGCATTGTGTGTAAGATACTGTGTGATATGCAACATACAGATTTGTAATAATTATTATGATTTATACCTTTTTCAAGAGGGTCTATCTATCACAATTATATTGGTAATTTATATATATATAATATATATATAGTATAATATAGTATATATATATACTATATTATTATATATATACATATGTATATAATATAATTATATACATATATTATATATATATATAATATATAAATATTATTATATATATATATAATACTATATATAATAATTATATATATATATTAATATAATATCATATATTATATAATATATATACTTATAATTATTAATATATATAAATATATATATATCCTATATATATATTATATATAGATATATAATTAATATATATATAACTATATTGAAATAATAATTACAGAATACTAGTCAAGAAATAATAATTCATTTATATAAATATCAATATATAAATATCTCTAACCAATAAAAACTTCCGAATATAATAGAAATACTTACTATCTCATACTATCATTGCTATTAACATAACTCAAACACATATAATTATATATAATTATATATATAATATATATTAATAATATATACTAATATAATATATATACTGTATATATATATATATTATATACAATAATAATTAATATTATATATATATCAATATGTAATACATACTATATATATATCTATAATGATTAATATATAAATATATAATTTACGATATATAATTACATGAAGGACTAGCTATGTATTTCACAGAGCTCCATTGCAGGACATAACAGACTGTAGGTATTTTCACTAAGATCTGCCAGCTCATGATGTAGTTAATATTGACTATATATTAGTAGTTTTAGATGTCTTCTGAATAACCTCGAGTGTGACAGTTTCCAGTGCCTGCGCCAGCGTGCAATTATAAAGAGGACTACAGAACTTTTGATATTTTTTTTCTCAACCAATTGGATATACTCTGGATATGAGCACGCCGGATCTCGGTATTTTTAAAGACATTTACTCTAATAGATACTACTGTTGTACTGAAAATATAGACTCTGTGATGGAATGAGAATGAGGGATTATCTCACCTCTAATATAAAGTCTTTATAGCGCTCTTAATCTTCATAATTCCCATACATGCGTTTATATCTCTCTCTATTT
>JABUQX010048020.1:7500-17500 GCA_015478945.1 Trachelipus rathkii
AGATGTGAAAGATAAGTTCGATTTGGTATCTATCGTTAGACTGGGTGTAGATTCAGATCGTGGCCGAAAATTGCATTGACATTCATTACCTTCAAAGGGATCACACCAAGAACCTCATCTTAAAAACTGAAGCAAAGATAATTCAAATTTGCAATCTGGGTAACGAGAGTGAGATGGAATCGTACTACTCACCGAACATAGAGATGCAATAGCCACATGATAATAGCAACTCCGGCGTGTATCACGATTTTTTTGCCGCCGGCTCGCCCGGCCCTACCAGCTGAAAAAATTGGTGGCTCACACTGGTTTCACTTATTATCTAAGTGCTTGCAAGCAAAAACCATTTAATTGCAAGCCCCCCTCCGCTCATACATGCTAAGAGTCAGACAAACTGGTTGAGTGCTGGTGGAATGAAACACCCCTAAAGCAAGAGGAACAGGCTCTCGCTCTCAAGAATGGATCAGCTATACGTCGATAAGTTACCTCATGTGCTGCATCGACTCTAATGTCCTGAGTAGTTCTTCCCTGAATGTGAGCTACCTGACCTATGATGTACTATTCCGTTTTATCTTTAAGATAGTATTGTTATAGGAAATTATTATAACTTGATTTTATTTTGAAACACGAACAATTTTTTGATTTTGTTCTGTTCAGTACTAATTGAGGTCTTCTTTTGTTTTCAGTTATCTTTATGTCTTGTATAGGTTGTAGCTAGTAAGAAGAGATCTCGATTGTGTTTGGATTTGTATTGTATTGTCAAATTTAATCATGTTAACATAAAAGCTAAGTGTGCTAAACTCGTTAGATACTTAGTGGAAACAGTGAGAATGAGAGATATTTTTGATATAAAGCATAAGTCCGATAATAAAACTAGAATTTATTATTGCCATTTCTTAATCTTTCTAATTATCCTCTTATGAATTTATAAAATAAATTGAGTAAATATACTTGTCCACAACCAAGTGATAATCAGACTACTTGAAGTGTGTCTATGCTAATTTTATAGTGAAAATGCTGCTAGGCAGAGTACACAATTGTTCTAAACTTATGACTGATGTTTGTAGTTAGAATTATATTAATTTAAGTATCGACTATCAGCACCATAAATATACACTGAGGTGTGTAGTCACTTAATTGGTTCCCTCTTTTCGTCGTTTTAATCGTTTACATTCTCTACTCCCATTCTTATCAGGACGAAGCACGAATATTGTATAGATGCATTATACATAACTTGCCAATTTATACCTTTTATACTCCTTTGGCATGCTTCATATTGGCTGCTACATATTTTTTTTTAACACGAGAAACTAGTGACCCCATGTTTGTCCCAAACATACCAACTTTATCTTGTGCATCTTCCTGCTCATCCTTACCTTTAATTTATTTTCCTCGCTTTTTAGTGGTCCATATTATACTCTATTACCGATCGTTATATACTACCTCCTCTATCTTATTTATTATCTTTATTATTGATCTGTACTATATTTTTATGATAGTTGTATATTAATAATTATCCCATATAACATACTATAGTTATTATATATATACTACCTTTAACTACATATAATTTCTAGTAGGTTACATTAGTTAGTAATATAGTATATTATATGCATTCCAAGATTAATAAAGTGTGAAATAGTAATAGTTAATCATAAATATCCTTTCCTGTATTAAATTAATAAGTATTAACTTATTGTAATTTAAATTTCCATCAAGATATAGTAGATTATTAATGTTTCTATCGACCTTATTGTATTATATAAACCATTACTATACTAGTATAATTAATTATATAAATACATATAGATAATCTAAACCTAATTATATATATATATAATAATTCATTATAATATAATGATACGATATAATAGTATCCTTAATATATATATATAATAATGATAAAATATTTCATAAATAATAATATTATTACCCTAAACATTATGAGTTTATTATATATAATTAATTACCTATATCAGATACTCTAGTAAAAGTGACACTGAGCACTAACACCATTCTCGATAGTCTTCAGCTAGAGCAGTCTGTAATGAAACTTTCCTAGCCTATATATTCCATAAAAATGGCTCCATGTACTACATAATACTATCACCTGCTAGTTTATCAAGTACTAATGAGCCTTAGAATATTCAGAGAGCGCACACTCCCTACCCGCAAACGACTGAAAGATGAATTTAGTCATTGTATTACGCCATAAATGACACCATCATAGTACCTCCTCCGCATAAACCACTCGAGTGATATAGGGTAACTGAACCATAGACAAAGTCGACCCCAAAATAACGTTCAGAACCACCGTGATTATATCATAATCTTATTATTATTATTATTTTATTCTATTATTTACTTCATATTTATCTTCATTTATATTATATATTATTATTAATATTATTACTTAATTATTATTTATTAATATTTATACTGTTATTTAATTTATTCTTTATATTATTTTAATAATACATCATTATGTATTATTACATTTTATATAATGCATATATATTATTATAATAATTATATTTTATATACTCAAGAATTCTTACTTTATTATTATTCATCTAATTCATTATTAATATCTATTATGATCTAATATTAATTATTATTCTACGAAGAATCATTTATTATACCACGTCCGCTTTCACCAACCCGGCTCCGCAGCTATCCGAGCTTCCGGATCACAGCTCCGCGCGCGGTTCCTTCCGGCTCAGTCATATGTATCCGTCCATCAGTAAGATATTTATACAATACAAAATATCAATAGGACCTGTTAAGATTAAGAATATTTATTCATAATCCCAACGATATTAAATACAAGCATAATCCAATTAGGTTTTATGCGGATATACATATATCCAGTACGAAACCTAAACGAACTATCAGACAGATTGTTACGTCCCGTGTCGTCCACCCGACCAAGAGATGCGTCCACCATCCTCCTAATAAAAATCTAATGTATAATCAAATTAGCGTATATGTACATGAAATTATTGATGAGCATATATCGATGAGTATAGAATGTATTTTTATATTACCAAAATTGATATGGAATTGAGAGTTTGCACCTAGGCGAACAACGTTCTAGTGCTACCGAAGCTAGCTGCCGAAATATCAAAACATACCCATTTCTTCATCACACACGAATCACTGCTATCCCTTAACTACACACCGTCTCTCTTATTTTTGTAACACTGTTTTTAGTTAGTCTAATACTTTGATTTACGTCTATTTGCAAATTGTCAGATCTACGAATTGGATCATTATGTATTATTTTAGACGAGTCTATTGATATGATTCTTTTTAGAATATAAATTACCAAAAATTGATATGAATAAAAGATATCTTTGTTATATTATACTTAACAATTACTCACTACGTAGTCAGTAATTATATTGAATAAAGTAATACTAAATAATGCGAGGTTATTTTCGCTACAATTTTGTGAATTATAAGTAATTGACGAGTCATAGGACATTAAACCCAAGAACTAATAATTGAGAATATAATGTTAATCAGTATTAATACAAGAATAGCTTGAAAAAAAGTAAGCTGAATAGCTGTTAACTTTTGTACGGACACACACTTACCACGATAAACTACTAACCATTAACAATTCCAGACTTAGAGACCAAACAGTAAAGTACCTGCACAAGCGTACAAAAACGTAAGTAGCCTATGGTACCTTTACCTTTATTCGCTATATTCCACAGGTAGACGGAAGTTTGTTAATTATGTTATAGTTTATCGACCGCTCGTATCGTACATGTGTGTAATATTGGTCCCTCTATGTAAACATGTATTAAAAATCTTAGTTTTATTAAGCTATGTTAAACACATGATTATTCGATTTATTACAGTAGTACAAAAACGTCTATTTCGCTGACTTAAGTCATCCATTATTCGCGATAAATGGTGCCAGTTAGTATAGACTAAAGACACATTATATTTAATGATGTCGTTGTTACCCGATTTAAAAGTGAAAACTTAAACCGAAACATGTGACATGAATTCAATAGATCAGATAAACGTCATATAATGATCATGCAGTGAAAGACGGGTAGGGAGTGGTACTTAGCGATATTTGATTTTACAGCAGCTTTAAACTAGAATATCATACTAACAGTGACTCATACAATCATGATGCACATATAAACATTACTAATATTTTATTCAATATGAAACTTACATATTATCAAATTTATCCTATGTTTAGAGATCAACATCTTTAAATGTATTTACATAGTATCGCAGGCTCATGTAAATAGAATACGTACAGATTTTATGAATCAAATTTTTGATTAAATCATTAATGATGGTCAATGTATTCAAAACATCTGTATAACATTACATAATGTTCACGAGATATAACTTGAGATATAAAAAAACGTTAATAAACATAGGTTCCTACGCATACATAATACGTTAGACTCTATAATCATACCCTTTGTTACTCAAGCACGAGTTAGGTTACTACTTATCTCGTCGTAACATATAACAGTTAATTTACATGTTAACAATTAACCCCGTATAAGTTAATTTTACTACAAGGAAAAATCTATCTATAAACCATTTGTTCCCTTAAATCAGGTTATTCTAATCTAAAGGTATGTAATTAGGTTGTGCGTGGTATCTTATCTTTTCTCTAGCTCATTATGATGCTATATGTACTTTTATTAGTGTTGAAAACATTTTTGTTTAGCATCATTATTCGCGGTAGTATATAGAGAAACTCATTTTGTGCTATGTTTACCCGAAATGATACTCGATAAATGCGACGTAAATCAATAGTGTTATGTAAAATTAACATTTGACAGTAGTATTGTGATATGCTTGAAAAAAGGTGAATAGGTTACGTTTAGTACGCTGTTGCTAGTACTTACTGTTGTAAGTCTGAACTTGTTATATGTTAGTAGTTAATCTGACCTAAGTAGTGTTAGGTTGTATTGTACATTAATTCTTAGTTCTGTAATGCTATGTTAGCTTGATTAATGTGAAAACAATACGTGAGCATATATTCTTTGGTTAGTATATTAAAGAACTTATTTTTTACTATGTTTATCCGAAATGATACTCGATAAGTGACCTGAATCAATAGATCAATAGATCAAAGGTCAGGGACGGGTGGGTAGGAGGGGCGGGAGGGACGGGTGGTGGTTGATACTATTTATGATTTACTGCTTTAAAATCTGGTAAACCATTACACTTTACTATGATATTTTATTCAAAAGAACTTATTTTTTTACTTTATGTTTGGATAAAACTTTAGTTTGCATATGCTTTATGTTTGATTAAAACTTTGTTATGCTTGCGATTATTCGCTGGGGATTATGACTATTTATGATAAGCGTTATGGATAAATTTTTGTAAATATTACTATGATTAATGTAAAAAACTTTGTTACTTAGCATATATCGTTTGTCTGTATGCATAATCGGACAAGGGTTATGAATTACATTTTTTGCTAAATGTTACTGTGTTCGTGTAAGATAACGTTAATATTTAGAGATATGCTTGAAAAAAAGTATGAATAGGTTACGTTTCTGTATGCTATGTTATTACTTTACTATTGTTAAGTGTGCGACTTTGTTAATTTTAACGTTTATTCGTGTTTAGTGGGTTTGTCGTTGTACATTAATTTCTTAGTTCATGTTATGCTATGTTAGCTTTTAATTGATTGGAAACGCTATACGTTAGGAGTATATTCTTGATCAGTATGATAATTAACAATGTTGATAAATTTTTGTGAAATATTAACCATTTAATATAAATTAACATTGTATGTTAGAGATATGCTTGAGAAAGTGTAATAGGTACGTTTTTGTATGCTATGTTTGTTACTTTACTATTGGTAAGTGTGGGACTTTGTTAATTTTAACTTATTCGTGTTTAAGGGGTGTTAGTTTGTTGTTGTACATTAATTTCAACCTATTAGTTATGTTAGCTTATTAATGGTTGTGTTGAAAAACTTGTTACCTTAGCATATATTCGTTGGATTGTATGATAAATTTGTTTATGTATGTTTATCAAAAATGATACTCGAAATGGGACTTGATCAAAATATCAATAGATCGATAGATCATAGGAAAAAGGGTGGGGATGGTATGAGGGTAGGTTGGATGGTTTGATTTACCGATTTACTGATTAAATGTATGTAAAACATGACAATTTTACTAAAAATATACTTGAATCAATAGATTAATAGATCAATAGATCAATAGATCCATAGATCGACATGAGGGTGGTTGGATGGTGGTTTGATTACTGATTTTTACTGATTTAGTGTAAGTAAAACATGAACAATTTTACTAAAAAATATGACTTGAGTCAATAGATCAATAGATTAATAGATCAATAGATCACGAATGGACAGAAGGTGGGTGGATGGTGGTTTGATTTACTGATTTACTGATTCACTGCTTTAGTGTATGCAAAACAGGAAAATTTTGTAAAAAATATGACTAGAATCAATAGATCAACAGATCAATAGATCAATAGATCAGTAGATCACGAAAGGTGTGATGAGGGCAGTTTGATTTACTGCTTTACTGATTTACTGCTTTAGGGTATGTAAAACGTGACAATTTTAGTAAAAAATATGACTTGAATCAATAGATCAATAGATCACGGCAAGGGTGAAGGCTGTTTGATTTACTGATTTACTGATTACTGTTCAGAGTATATAAAAACGTAAAATTTGTAAGTTATAAACACAAAAAGAATAAGAAATTTTATTTATTTATTTATTTATTTATTTTTTATTTTTTCCTTGATGGTTCTGAAACCATCATTTTCCTTCATCCTTCTTCCTTCGTCCTTTGGCCTCTGTTTTGCACTCTGTTTTTTTTTAGTTGGGACCTCCTCCGTGGGGGGTCTTAGACACACCTCACGATCTTGAAACCATCATTTTCGAGATCTACAGGTCCAATAACATATATAAAGATACAAATATTGTTGTTATACGAATGTTTTTAACTCGGCACCACACCGGAGCCAGCACCGGTGCCGATGCCAACTTCTCAGATTTGAATACCAACACTTTCTAGAAATTCAATTCTGAATCCTCTCACCAAATTTCAGTATTCTACGAACATGTCGATTTTTTAGGGGTGGGGCCCACCTTCGGGGGTCCACGGGGACATAACCTCGTCTCTGACGAGGTTACGTCACCATCTAACCCCACTCCAAATTTTAACCCGATATGATAACTCTAACCCATGTAGATATATAGCGAACCATAGGCTGACCGACTGGAGCCCTAAAAATCGAATTCGTCAGAAATCGATTCGAATCATAACGATTCCCTTCGAGAATGATATCATCTCGGCTCGGGATCGAGTCGGCAGCCAGGAGTCGGAGTGGAGTCGAGTCGGAGTCGAAGTCGGAGCCGGAGTTGGAGTCAGAGTGCGTAAAAAACGATTCCTTACAGGAATCATTTTAGACTCAGAATCGATTCCCTTAGGGAATCGATTCTTCGTGATAATAATAATAATAATAATAATAAAATAATAATAATAATAATAATAATAATAATAATAATAATAATAATAATAATAATAATAATAATAATAATAATAATAATAATAATAATAATAAAACACATAGAATAATAATATAATAATATAATAATAATAATTATAAAATAATAATTAATAATAATATAATAATAATAATAATAATAATAAAATAGATAATAATAATATATAATAATAATAATAATAATAATAATAATAATAATAATAATAATAATAACGAACACCTGGTCGATTATTTGCCGTTAGGCCTAACCGAGTTCGGAATTAGAGGCGTCAAAAGGGCGTAAACCATGCAAATTCGCCTTCAGTCTCGGAGGGAGGTGCCCCCTAATATCAACCTAGAGACTTGAAAACTCGCAGGTGATCAGTTTAATATACCATTAGAACATATACAAAGTTTCATTACGATAGCTCTAACAGACTTCGAGAAATCGGTGTTAGTGCTCAGAGTCATCTCCTACTATATATATATATATATATATATATATATATATATATATATATATAATATATATATATATATATATATATATATTGATATATTATATATAATAATATATATATATATTTAAATAATATATACATATATATAATATGTAAATATATATAATTAATATATATATATATATATATATATATTAGACTGATTCAAAATATAATGTTAAAACAAATTTTTTTAGTTTAAAAGGGAAGACTTCATAACTAGACACCCTACTTTTTGAAAGCAAAATCAAAATTTTTTTAAAAAAATTATTATCTAAATTAATAGAAAAATTCCTCCTGAACATCTCTGTGTAATTGTTTTTTAAAAATTCTAAATGTTTTTTTAGATACAGAAATTTATTTAGAGAGGTGTCCAACTAAAAAAAATTTCAATTTCTGTCAAAATTGCAATTCCAGGTTCAGGATCAAAAAAAGCTAAAATATAATAACCTGAACTAAGAATATAATGTACAACGACAAACCTAACATACCTTACGCACGAATAAACAGTCAACATTAACAAAGTTCCGAACTTAACAACAGGAAAGTAACTAACATTGCATGCGCAACGTAACCTATTCACACTTTTTTAAACCTATCTGTAACATATCATTATTATTTTTACCTTAACATGGTAATATTTAACAAAAATTTATCATAACCTTACCTAATTATCATACAGACCAACGCATACATGCTAATTTAACAAAGTTTTCACATCAATTAAGCTAACATATCATAACCTGAACTAAGAATATAATAATGTACAGCGGACAAAACCTAACATACCTCAGCCACGAAATAATCTCCTAACATTCACAAAGTTCCCTACTTATCAAAGTAAAGTAGCTAACAGACAATACAAAACTCAAGTACCCACATTTCCAACATATCATCAACAGCCAAAGCATATTATCTAACAAAAGAAATCCTAAACAAAAGTGACCAATCTATAAAAATACAGTATCTTGAACTATGAATTGATACTACCTTCATCAAAGTGTCACCCTTATCATATATAACATCATTTTCAATTATGAATAAACGTAGACATTGAACAAAAATTCTCGGGCAAACCTAACATTAACTCAGCAAAAACTTAAACCTATAAGCCCACGTTCTAACACATCGATTCACCAGTTAACACCAGTAAGTATCTTACCGAAACTTATCATTTCTTTAAGCAAATCAGTTGTAACTCATATTGTCATAATAAATTTAAAAAACGTAGCAAAATTAAACATAACGGTAAATATCTAACACTTATCAATGGACAAAAACCTGCAATAGATACTAACATTTGGAACTACGAATAAGACCTATGAATAAATTCTCAACCCACAGATGCGATTTTTAAGAACTGTAAGCATTCAATTATTATTATTATTATTATTATTGTTATTATTATTATTATTATTATTATTATTTAATATATTATTATTTTTATATATTATATTATTATTATTATTATTTTTAAAATTTAATAATAAAATTACTATTATTATTATTATTATAGTAAGTATAGTAGTTAGTAGTAGTAGTAGTAGTATAGTAAGTAGTAGTAGTAGTATTTAATAATCATAAAGTTTTAATAACCGTAAACTAATAAATGCTATTTTAAACTAAGAACATAACATATCTTATGGTAGCGAATAAACATTCAACCATTAACAAATACACTATTAATATCAGTAAAAAAAAAAAAAAAATAACACCACAGCATCACAAAGCAACCAACTCCCTTACACCCCTATAAAGAAACTAACTATCATACTTACCAAGGTTTGATGCTATATGACACAGATGTTCAGTTAGGCTTACACTGTAGGCTTATTATTAGGGATACTTTCATGTTTATACAAAAGCTTTCACATATGCACTCACTCATCAACATAATCTCAATCTTTACTGTGCATAACCGAACAATTTTCAGCGTTGAGCCCCACAACTTAGAGATCACCCCCAGAGAGATGCAT
>JABUQX010048020.1:22500-32515 GCA_015478945.1 Trachelipus rathkii
GTGATTATATAATAAGTAGATAGATCATTAACCACTGCATAACAACTAAATGCAAGGCCAGATATATAGGTCCTACAACGTTGAGGCTGGTTTGTCAAGAATATTACCGTTATTACATTGGATATTCTGAAGGAAAGCTTATGTACTTTTCTGCAGATGACACTTATTATTCCGAAGTATTAATTTCTTATCGTTTTCGATCTGAATGTTAATCCAATAACAATTTTAAGCGAATACATGATAAAGGGTTGACTGAATGCCAAAGGTGTTATACAGTTCAACAGGGCCATGCGCATGGCTTTGGTTATATGACGAGAAAGGTCAGATGATGCGAGTTTACAGTTACTGGGACGAGATTCACCCCAGACCTACAAAACAGTAAAATAATCAGTACAAGAGATCGACGGCCCTTACTTCTGAGAAATTGAGACGCTGAGTGTCTAAAAGAGAGGTTGAGGGAACAGAAACCAAATCAGGTGGTTGATTTTAGCAGAAAGCAGGGTTTTCGACATTAAATCATTAAGAAACCGAAGTTCAACAGAAAAGCTTTCCTGGCTGCATGACTTTTAACAAGAAAAGTCTAGCTTTTTTGTCACATTCGATTGAGGAAAGATTTGATATACCGAATTTGAAAAGTAGAGAACATGATACTCTCAACAATGTTGACAAAGAAGAATATCGTGAAATGTTGATGATAAGGAGGAGGTGGGGGCCTGTATGACCATAATGTTGAAGAAAGGCCCAATCAATACCTCGCCCGAACTGCTGAAAATTGGGCCAGTAAACCTGGTCATAGCTGAGCCAGTTCGGACCAAATTTCCAAAGGCTTAGTTTTTTGACAAACTCTTGATGTGATAATCCTCGAGTTATCAAATCGGCAGGGTTTTCATCTGTTTTAACGAAGTGAAAAGAGATAGGCAGTAAATTGTCATCTCTCATGGAGGAGACCATGCTTTTGATATCTTGGATTCTATTTTTTGCGAAAAGTTGTTTTTGTTGTCTGGCCTCTCCCCACCCATGCTAGACCGATTTTTGGGAATCCGAGAAGATGTTGACAGCCTTGAATTCAACCTCTGTCAATCCCGTCAATATTTGTGGAAGGCACTTAAAAGCCAAATAAACTGATAATAGCTCGAGTCAAGGAAGTGTTTTTCCCCTGAGAGGAGCCACCTTACATTTTGCCCACAATAATTACGGGACAGTTTCTGAACTGGTGATGTAGACTGCAAACCCATAACATTGTGAACTTGCGTCACAAAAGATGTTGAGAGTTGAATTTGCTGATGCTTCAAAGCAGAAGCGTTGAAAAGATAAGTTTTTGAGGTCGTCGAGATCAGCGCACGAAGTTTATCCCAATCTTCTTTAATATCTTGGTCAATAGAGTCATATTGATCAGTGTATCCAAAGTCCGCCTCATCAACAGACGTCCCCTTAAAGTTACAGGACAGGAAAAAAGAAAGAGATCACTCCATCAAGTGTTTACTTGGGAGAGAAGATCTCGTTGTGGAATTCGACTGAGGTTAAGGTTCAAAAGTCTGCTAATCTAAGGGTATCATTTTCGGGATGATAGAGATACCCCAAGACTTTTCCTCATCACAATTATGAGAGGAAAGCATCTGATCGTCTCTGATTTGAGCTTTTAAATCAGGGTGGTTGGTGTTCAAGGAACGCAAGTTGAACCCACCCTCCTTCATCCTTTCTACCGAGGCTGCATAGATGTCTCTCAAAACATCAGAGGATGAATGACTGTAGATAAAATTATCTACATACAAGTTATTGACCAGAAGCCGAGATACCAGATCGAATGAATATTTGCTTTTAATATGATGTCTTATTACGGCTCCTTAGATAAAAGGGGATACCGCAAGGCCAAAAATGATTGTCGCGTACCTATAAGTAACAAGTCTTCCATCTTCTTCCCAGAAGAAACAAAACTTGTTACGATCGCTTTCAAGTTTAAGATAGATTTGAAGAAAGGCTTTCGAGATGTCAGCGACAACACATATTTGTTGGTCCTAAAGGAAAGAAGGAGACGAAGTAAAAGAACCAAGTCGATGCCTGGGTAACAGGCTTGATTAAAAGAAGGAGCGCCTTTTGTTCTAAGGCTACAATTGAACACAGGCTTGATTTTAGTAGAAACCTGATCAGCCATTTTTATTACAGGCCTGTGGGGATCCATATGTTTAACGATCGAAACTCCTTCAGGATTCATTACAGAGATAATTACGATGATACCACATCGTCAGTTGCTCCTTAAAAAACATCAGGTGTAGGCCTTATCAAGACCTTGATTGCTGAGACGGTTTTTAACTTGTCATCTAAGCGTACTTAAAGCAATACTAAGATAATTCGAAGGGAACCTGGGATTCCACTAATTTCTGGATCCATGGGAGTAATTTCAATATGGTATTTCCATCGATAAAATTGAATTGCATTTTGTGGAATTGTTTAGAGATAGAATTCCTTATTTCGATAGGTCCATTCAATCCTTCTCCTCTTGAATACCCAAGGACTCCAAACTGTACAATATTCCAAACCCAGATCGGCACTTATTTCATTTGAAGAAATGCTAAGAACTTCCGGGTAAGTAGGATGAGGGGTCAATTGATACGAGTTACGAGATTAGAGAAGCTTGGAAGATTAGGTGTTTGCATCGAGGAGACAGGACAATGGATCAGTTCATGATCCGTCTGATTTGATAGTAAATCAAGAGGTTGATGTTGGTCTGCTTTCTATATATGTTATAGAATAGAGCTTGTTGATGAGGAAGTAGAAAAAGAATTTCACTTGGCCAAAAGGAACCAACGCAAAGCAGGTCTAATGGCACTACCTTTCCAACAATCGATAATTTTGGAAGTAGTTTCATATGACAAAAGTGCAGTACCTAAAGAAGGCCGATGTCATCGGACCGAATCCCCATAAGGGCCCACAAAGGACTTGTCAGTCACATTATATTTTTACGAAATTTGCGACTAATGGCTGATCTAACCCTTTACGCAACCCAACATCCAAGAAGATCGACTCAAACTCGGGCTTCATAAAGAAGGAATCGCAAGCACATTTTATATTCAAGGCGACTTAGGTACGATGCACGTCTTCTTCATGCCGTGAATGTTTTTAATAGGATTTCTTATTATAGGTAATTGTTCACAGTTGATTCATAGTAAGCAATTTAGGGACAGCATATGTTCTCTGTGATCCCAAATCTATAAGAGAGCGAATAGGAACTGATTTTGTTATTGTGCCTTGCTATTATGGTTTTTGTAGGCAGAATATGTGAAGTGATGATGCCAGTGTTAATCACAAAGATGTTGCTAAATCAACCTTTTACTTTCTTCATCAGTTATTTCTTGATGAGAATGACTCCCTTGTTTATTGTAATTAGTGTTCAGACGGAACAGAGAGCGGCTAGATGTTTTTCGGCTCTTACATTTATAGCAAGGATACTTTTAAATTGAGTGTTTTAGCCGGGCATGTATCTGCCATGTGTTTTATGCTGGAACAGTTACAGCACAGGTTTAATGCCACACATTTGTCCCTTTTTGATTTAGGGTTTACGTAAACTGTGCAGTCAGAGAGGTAATGGTCTCCATTGCACAGCTTACACTTGACTTCCCTTGAATTGGCAAAGCATAATTTTGAATTAGAATTTGATTTAATGAATTATCTGAAAATTTGATTTAACTAGACAATTTATGCGAGTATACCTTCTCATTCTTTTTTATAGTTTCAAATTCAAATTCTAATTCAAATTCGAATAATCGATCTTCAAGGGAAGTCAAGTGTAAGCTGTGCAATGGAGACCATTACCTCTCTGACTGCACAGTTTACGTAAACCCTAAATCAAAAAGGGACAGATGTGTGGCATTAAACATGTGCTGTAACTGTTCCAGCATAAAGCACATGGCAGATACATGCCGGCTAAAACACTCAATTTTAAAAGCTATCCTTGGCTATTTAATTGTAGAAGCCGAAACATTCTAGCCGGCTCTCTGTTCCGCTGGAACCACTAATCAAAACAGGGGAGCGGCTAGATGTTTTCGGCTCTTACATTTATAGCAAGGATACTTTAAATTGAGTGTTTTAGCCGGGCATGTATCTGCCATGTGCTTTATGCTGGAACAGTTACAGCACATGTTTAATGCCACACATCTGTCCCTTTTTGATTTAGGGTTTACGTAAACTGTGCAGTCAGAGAGGTAATGGTCTCCATTGCACAGCTTACACTTGACTTCCCTTGAAGATTGATTCGAATTTGAATTAGAATTTGATTTGACCTGAGGTAGTTCAGGAAGGCTTTAAAGTTAGTTATTTTTGAGAGAGACCACTTACCTTTTGAAGTGTTTGAAAGTATGACTCTGCTGTCAGAGGGTCTCCCTTCTCCCTTTTAAGCTCCCTTTAGAAGAGATGATTAGATTGATGAGAACGAAGTTGATGTGGAGAGGAGCGAAACTCAGCATTGTTTGAATTATCTGATTATGTTCCGATAAAAATCACGATTAATTGATAAATTTGTTCCATAGTCGCCAGCTTCAACTCTTAAAAATGAGAGAGGAAGTTTGTTATCAACTAATATATGGCTGATTAATTTGCAGCCAGAACTTTCCTCTGGGAAGAGGTCAACCCCGAGTTCCTTGAGCTCATTTAGAATGAGCCCGAACCTTAAAATTTAAAAGGATTTGTTTGACTGTTCAGTTTGCTTTTCGGTCAGAGGCGGAGATAGTCCAGGTCATGGAAATTAGAATTCAATAATGAAGGCCTTGTTCCAATAATGTTTCTTTTAAAATGGGACAAAAAAGGCAACTTCATAGTTCATCATCCGTACCCGTCAAATTGCTGCAATTTGTCTCTGAGAGCATTATCCCTTTAAATATGGGATTGGAGATACTGTCAAACTTAATCAGCTTGATGACAAGTCCCTCCTCCCCCATACACATTATTGAAACTCCTGCAGGAAGGAACGAAAGGAGTGCTTGTCCTCTCGCCATGAAAAAGTCTACGCAGTTTTAGGCCTTGGATCTTCAGTGTCTAAAGGCGCAATTTGAGCCTGAGTGTTCCAGCATGTTTTGTTCGAATTTGAAGCTGATTTCTCATTATCAGAAAGGGCATCAGAAGATCTTCGAGACTTGATTTCATATCCATACTCGACTCTTAACAGTTGAAGAGCTTGAGCCACTTTTATGTGGTAAGCATCAGTGGCGGAAATCTCTTCGTCTAGAAGCGATTGGTCGAACTTGGTGTACTCAGCCCCTATTAATAGGTTTTCGATCAGAGTATCTTGAGCTTTAATGTCCGAAATAATCGAGGTTACCTTGTCGAAAATTGTTTTGATAACAACAGGGTCGATGAGGGTAGGTGACTCTGTATCATCACCTTTTTCAGGAAAATGTTTGCAGCATAGAGTAAGCTTTCTTCTTAAAACACCCCTTTTCATTCGAAGGGGGCACTCAGCTCACCCTGTAATGTTGCTTTTAAACTAGCTGTTGTTTCATCCGAAGAAGACGCAGGTCTTTCATTTGAGAACTCCTCTGTGACCTTTAAGTCTAAATCGTTTAATATATCCATTGTGAATAAATTATGTTATATAAATTATATAAATTATATAAACAATTATATAAACAACAGGCTACCAAAACAATCTAAAAAGTTATAAAGTCAATTGAGCACACGTGAAGCTACGTATAACTTGACTGGCGCAAGTGTATACAACAGATTTGGAACCTATGCTAGAAACCGAGACCGCAAAAGTGATAACAGTAGCCGAGTCACGTTCAAAGGGTACCGCCAACGAGAAAGGTCACATAGGTTCTAATATTCTAGTTTATATACTATATTCTATATATTCTTTATATTCTTTTCTATATTCTATATGCTATATATTCTAGCTTCTAGGCACGTGACGGAACCTATATGATGGAAACACCCGATATTAGTGCCTAACCTAGGTGATTCAGTAACGGGGAGTCGATTAGTGTATATTAGAAGGTGCTAGGTGCTAGGATTGTATGAGTTATTACCCCACCCCCTTTTCTAGCCTTTTTAGCCTGACAATCGCTACAGTCATAGAATAGGCTAATAATGTGTCTATCCAGGTATAAGGTATTGGGAATCAATTGGTGTATATTAGAATGTGTAGGATGCTTCCTTTCTACGAGTTATTACCCCGCCCCCTTTTCTAGCATTTTCTGGCATTTTCTGGCATTTTCTAGCAATACACCAAATATGTGGTCTATTCCTATGTTATAATGTATGAGGAATCGATTTGGTGAATTAGAGTTGCATAGGGTTGGTACTTGCTATGGAGTAGTATCAACCCCACCCCCCTTTCTAACCCTTCTAATGCCGATATATCGAATGTGACGGTTAAATTATATCCGATATTGGTATTCGATAGTAATAATCGGTACTGCTGAATTTTCGATTTTATAGTGGTTTACTTACAGGAATCGATCATTCCTACAAGAGTTATTAGTATTAGATATTTACCTTCTCTCTCTCCATAGCAATTTTGTTTCTTGAGCTACGAAGCCGAGCTCGGTTGCCTAGTTTGTTTTGAGGTATGCCGAGTCGACTGCCGCTATTGCCGAGCGCGACGTTTCATCCGTTGCGGTTTTAGAACGCACAAACATGCGTTTTTCGTAGATGGCTTACCCTTTGTCAAAAACCTATCATGACGGGTGTCAAGAGTGAGGTGAATGTCTCAAAAAAGATTCCGTAGTTACGTTCCCGAACGCCAGAGTCCCAGGCTCCCAGCGGGGGCATTTATGGGGTAAAAATGACACCAAATGAACATCTTAGCAAAAAGAGGGTGTTAGAGTCAGCGGTATCTTCTTCAAACTTGGCAAGTCTACTTTATATGTTGCAACATTGTCGCATCCATGTTTCAAGCCGCTACGTCTAAGGGGGGTGGAGGGGCCCGCCCCCAGAAAACCTAAAAATGGAACTTAGAAAGCTGAAATTTGGTGAGTGTACAGAAGAGAATAAATGAAATAGAATGGCTATGTTAATTTAATTGGCGAACCATATGGAGCCGGAGCCGGAGTCCAGAGGCCGGAGCTGGTGGTTGCGGTGCCATGAATAGGAATTCTGGCTTCCTACCACATATGTTTAGGACAACGATGTGTCGAACATAGTATGTTTTCATGTAAGTTAGAATTCTGTTTTTTAGGATTTCAGTAGCATAACTGGTTTTTCTAGCTACTAACGACATAGTCCTACATCTTAGTAATACACCATTTAATGCCTGACCCTAGTTAATAAGGTACGTAGAGTCGAATGGTATACAATTAGAAGGTGTTAGGATGCTTCCTTCTCCTAGTTACCCACCCACCCTTTTCTAGCACTTCTAGCAATTGACTTGTCCTACGTCATAGAATACACCTATTATTAGTGTCTACCCCTATAGGTTATAAGGTATGGGGATTCGATTGGTATGTATTAGGAGGTTGTTAGTATAGTTCCTTTCTTACGTTAGTTAAATACCCCTACCGCCTTTTTACTAATTGTACAGTATTCAATTTGTTATTTTTTCGAGCTAGAGAGTTGAACGTGGTGTCTACCTCTATGGTTTCGAGGTATACCGGAGTTGATTTCTGGCATTACGGAGTGGATCAGAGGCTTTCCTTAAGGTCTTTTGCACCGGTGCTGCGGTGTTCATTATATTTTGTTTTTTTAAAGGCTTTTTGGTTAAGATATTCTCTTCAAACTGGCTACCATGGTTGATGAAGGTGCCGCCTGCCTGGGTCCGAGGTTTTCCCCCGTCACCGCGTCCAAGGAGGGGAGGGGGTCTGAGCTCCCCAAAACAGAGAAAGGATTTAGAAGGTTTGGAAATTTATATGAATTGAATAGAAGAGAATCAAATGAAATAGACAATGAGTTTATGTAACTTTACAAAATTTAAATATCAAATATTTTTTAAACCCGTTTATGTAACTGCGTATTACACTATATTTTTTATTTTTTTCGAGTACTATATAAAATTTTGTATCATTCTTGCTAGAGACTCCACACGACATGGCTCCCAAAAAAACTTCAGTCCACGCACCCTAGAATTCTGAACAATTCCGAAGATGTATCCCAAGTGCAGACAAGAGGAAGAAGAAGTAGAAGAAGGACAAGAGAACATATTGTATTTACTGCATGTACAACTCTTTTATTTGCCGAGTGTTGAAGCAAGTTCACCCTGATGCTGAAATTTCCTCAAATGCCTTGTAGGTTGTGAATTCGATGGCTAATGACATGTTTGAAAAAATTGCTACTCTGGCCTCCCGCTTAGCTTGTCGATCTAAGAAAACGACAATAACTTCTCGTGAAATTCAATGTGCAGTTAAGCTCCTACTTCCTGGAGAGCTGGGAAGACACGCTATCTCAGAAGGTACTAAAGCAGTTGCCAAATATATTTCATCCGAGTGAATAGACGTTCCTAATCTATTTGGATCGAGCCTGTGGAGAGTGGTGGTACACTTCAAATAAAATGATTATTAAAATAATTAAAATATTTCTGTAATCTTAATATTTGTTCAGGTTAAGTTGGCGTTGTGGGCTCGTGTGCGGAAGTCTGCTGTAGAGGTATTATTATCATCGTTGGGCAGTAAGGCGCTTTCACGTCAGGTTAAATGAAACCCCTGATTCATTTTCTTATTAGTATAATTTTTTTTTATACATTTGGGTTTTTAAAGATTACTTCTAACACGTTTATGGTGTCCTTCTAAATGATGTATATATAATATATATAATATTATATATGCTGAAATGTTTTCTTGAAAAATAGCGTTAATTCTCAATATCATGTCATCACGTAAGTAAATATAATAAGCTATATATTGAATTATGTAGTATAGTAGTGGATGGGTCTGGGCATGGGGATTTATTCAGATGTGAGGGTGGGGGTGTGCTGATGGGGGTGGCAAACAAAGGATTGATATGAGTGGATATTCTATAATAGTGGAGAGTAAGTAATTGGCCGCCTTGGTGGTGTAACGCCTGTTTATTTTAATTTTAATAGTAGTTAGTAGTAATATAATGAATGTTTTTTATGTAATGCTTCATTTTTTATGGCATAAACGACAACCATCACCCTATCATTTATTTAAATCAAAATGTTGATCTTTGTAGCTTATTATACTAATTTTTATTTTTATACATTCTGGGTTTTTAAAGATTACTTCTAACACTTTATATATTATTTGGTGAGGGTTTTATATTATCGATTATACTATTATTATATTATATATATATGTCTCAATAATGTATTAAATTTATTTATCTATATAGATTGGGTAATATTATCATATTAGCATTAGGTTGTGCTTTTGTTTTTAATGTCACATTGCACATATATATGTGTAGTATATATATGAAGATTTCTATTGTGGAGCGTTAAAATCAGTCCCGCGGAAAAAATGTCTATACGATAACCTGAGAGAAGGATCATGAGACGTAGTTGGGTCTGGAAAGGAAGCCTCGGCTAGTAAATGAAGTCCCAGACAGGGCTTAGGTTTGACTGTTCAATAAAGCCTTATTGAAATATGGAGAAGAGACACAATTAAAATATAAATAGAAATTATGTTGTATGAATGATGTTGATAAACTATGTTATCCTTCAGTATCTATCGATTGATTACTTTGTTTTTACTAGTTGTTTCTTAACTAAGTATAACCTCTTAAAAATGTCTCGTATGGCAACTACTGAAGGGTTTCGGAGTTTTGCTTTTTTCTCAATAATTCATTCTCCCCAAGAGTTAGGGGGGGGAACTTCGAACCCACGTGGTTTGAAATCTAAATCTACGCGCATATATATTATAAATATATATATATAATATATATATATATATATATAATATATAAGTATACTAATATATATATATATATATATATTATATGATGTAAGTTTTATTTAAGGCTATTATATATCCCCGGAGAGTGTATTGATTCATACGTGGTTGTTATTCTCTTGTTACACTTCATGATAAGCGGTAGACATGCAGAAGGGTCCTTTATGCGTCCCTCTGTTCCC
>JABUQX010048021.1:0-10000 GCA_015478945.1 Trachelipus rathkii
TTAGAATGTAAATACGGCGACGAGATCGAAAACCGTCTCTCCTCAACGGCGGTACTGAAGGAAACTGTACTGGCGAATTGCCGCCGAATATGGATATTGTCTCGCCTAATAGAATCGTCAAACAATATCGCAGTCTTCAGAAAATTTCATTGTGGTTTGTGCAGCAAGTACAGTCATCAGTCGAAACCATGCTATATGATAGTCGGCTTCTCTACCATATAAGATGATTGCGCTTCGAGAATTGTGACATGAATATCTGTCCAGAAAAAGACGGCTATGCGGAGCTTTCTTAAGCCTGCAGCGGGACCAAGTGACAGTCGTTTGATTCGATTTCGTAAGATGCTTTTACAAAAGAATGAATCACTCGTGAGATATAATATTTAAAAGTACGAGAACAAGCACACTTATAATACCTTTGGCTTGCAACCACATTTTCTAATATGATTTTGTAATATCAACGGATACGGGGGGGCGGGGGCCGAGAGCGCCGCGGTTGAACCCATCTAATGAAAAAAAAAAATAATCAGGAGGTGCGCGAGTAATCCTCCGCGTTTAAATTCGGTTTAACCAGGTGTCCCATAATCGGAAATGTTGTTCCATGAGTTTCTTTTCTTACCAAAAATCCATTCGCCAGAAGATAGAAATAAATCAGGGGAAGGAAAAGAAGTTGTTGCTGAGGCCCGTCCGAACACACAACCCCCTACCGTGATCGAGGATGCCCTAACACGTTGTACGCTGAGAAAGAATTTGAGTTTACGTCACTATACCATCCAGACTTTCTGTCCAAACCAACGGGACATTACCCTTGAATATCCGTTTCGGATCCCCCCCTCAATACCGCGCAAACTTCTCCGTTCTTACCCTATTTCAAAATACGGATTCGCAAACCTTACTCTGTTTGGTCATTACATTTTGAAAGATTCCTTATCTGTTCTTCATAGGCGTAGATACTTATTTTTGCTCCCTGTGGCACATTCGAAGAAACGTTGAGAAGAGATCCTAAACGTATAGCATTTTAGTGCCTCTTTTCCGAGATCACGACCTATTCTCGAAAATCTATATAGGCATTCAAAATACTTAAGTGACTGGACTCTGCCAGTTGTTTCGAACTCAATTTAGTTCTCGCCATTCATGCCGGCGAGTAAGTCACCCTTTCAACTCAAAATAGAAAATACCACTAAAGAAAACGTTCAAACGAATAAAGCGATCACGCGGCTTTTACAAAGGACTGCGCTTTTGAAATTAATGTTAGCTAATCTAAAAAGAATCTCCAAAAATACACTCTAAGTTGAATAATAAGTGATTGCTGACCTATTCTTTACCACCTTTTAAGGATTTTGTCCCCTGACGACCGTGAACGAGAATCGGCAGGCTTCCGTGTTGAATCGCGAGGAATCCCCACCTGTTTGCAACGTATCAGATGCCTTTCTTTCTCCCATACTAAAGCCTGAACGCCACCCTCCCATCATCCACCGCCTACGTTACTATAGAAGACAAATGCTCAAATAAAAGACCGTGAGCAAAAATCTCTTCGATGCAATAACGTAGTCAAGAATCTCATCCGAAATCAAAAGCATAGTTTAAATATTTATGGCCTTAGTATGTCTAGATGAAAAGCCGGAAAACGGATATATGGCCCCACCTATCGGCTTCCAAATGAGAGCATTTGTGTCGTCACGTGAGGAACAGTGTGGGTTACTACTCTAATCTGTGACGATAAAAGGATGGACACAATTAAAAAGTGAACTAAGGTCTAAGAGAAGTCTTAGTTGCACTAGCACGTAAACCTGCCTCACAACATAATTATGAGATGACTCCCTAATTGTATTTTTTGTTATTTTTTTACCTTCCTGAGTCGATTACCGTCATTTTACACATTACTTTATAACGGTATAAAAAAAAATAAAATTCTCTCTCAAAAATCTTCTTTTTCCACTAAATTTCTATGAGTGGATCAGTGTTAGGACTGAGGAATATGACTGGCGCAAATTTATTCCTTTATACACAATGTTTCTTAACCCACTCATTGTAGTCCCAATTTATTCCGATTAGATCTATTGAATATAAAATATCTTAATGACGATTGGTTTGCTGAAATAATTGAGCATTTAATGACAGATCTACTAATCGTCCACACAAATCTGGTTCAGAGGCGGAACATTATCATTATTATCTAAGAAATGTTTATAAAGTAAGATGAGTGTAACTGAGTAAATGAAACCTTGATATAAAATATTGAGCGAATGATCCACACTTGTTCACACGAATTTTGTTTGTACAAGTTTCCTATGAGTATCCAAGATACTTATAGCATGTATAAATAACATTAGTTCGTAAACAATAACAACGAGAATTGTATATTCTTATCTTCCCTTTAATTATATCCATTTGTTTCTAGTCATATTACTTTTATAATTGTGGATGAATATATATATATAATTGATGTTTCAATCACAATTATTACTAGTGAAAGGTAACGTAGTGCTAGTGAATATTGACCTGCTGAGATACTGTAAAGAATAAAGGAATATTTAAGTCAGCATAAAGAATGTAGCTTGAAGTATAAAAATATATGTAAGAGTATTATGCAAAGGCGAGAAGAAATGTGTATTAATTAACATAGATAATAATACGGGTAGTGCTGAGTCAATATTATTATTCTTTGTATTATCTTATTTGTTCTGTTTACAAATCTGTGCAATGTTGTGAATTTTTCACTTAAATTCATTGGGTAGCCGATTAATAGTGTTCACATCGGTACGTTTTTTTTATTGTTTTTTATATTTTTTTTTTAACCCAAGTACTACGTAGTTTGAAGGTCTTATTTTTGATAGTGATTATAGTACATGTTCTTTAACTTTGTTTTTGATATCAAATATTCTAAAGTTATGATTATATGTGTTTATATATATAGTTGAATATTGGAAATACAGAGGTTTTATATTCTAATTAATAAATCGCATATTATTTTTCTTCAAGCCATCGTTTATTTAATCTAGGTTATTCCATATTAACCTAATTCACTCATATTGATTTATTAATCTATTTAATAATTTATAATCCGGGTCAAGCTTTGAATAATGTGTTGATTTCCTTTGTCTGACTAAGATGTTAGATAGATCAATTCAATATACTCTCTAGTTAACAAATTTTGATAATTTATGAGATAATTGTGAAACTTTTTTCTATTTTTTTTGGTTTCTTCTCTTTCTTTTTTTTTGATATTGCACTCTGTACCACTTTGCGTTATTTTTCTTGGTCCTTGGTCTTTCTTTTATCTATCTATTACTATTAATAAAAGTTGTAATTATTACTGTTTAATTTGTAAGGCATTTATGTTTATTTATTATATTAAAGAAGTTTGGCTTAAATATATTACATCTTTTTCGGCTCTTGGATATAGGCAATAATTGAGACCGAATTCTCGAAATATAATAAATAAAAAAGATTAAAATATAGTCCTTTTATATATATCTATATCAAAACTTCCTTGATTTTCTAAATACTCATGATATATTTGGCTTACTCAACCCAGCTTCAAAATAATCCTTACGGTGGTTTTGGCTTTTCCTTTAACACGATATCTGTTCACAGTAGTTTATGTTTATTATATTCACTTTCGCTTTTTATTTGGTTTCTGTTTTTTTTTTTCTTTTTTACTTTTCACATTATATTTTTTATATTAGATTTTGACCTTTTATGATATCTTAATAAATATTAGTTCATTCGTTGTAATATATTGTTTGGCTCCACCTTATACACCTTATTCAATCCTGATTGGTGTTGCATTCGAAAGTTTAACACTATATATAAATCATCCAATAATATATATATAATTGAATTCAAAATTCATAAATCTTTGTACCTGTAATGAATAGATTAATAACTAATAGATTAACAACGCACAATAATGATAATAATAATGACATAGCTACCAAATGATTAATTAAATAATCAATAATCCATAAATAATTATAATAATAAAAATAAATAATAATAATTAAGAAATTGTTATTAAACAAACAGAATTTATCTACAATAATTACATTATGATAATAAATAATAATTATATAATAATAATAATTAATAACAAATTAATAATAATATCAATCATTATAAACTTAAATAATATAAGTAATATTTAAATCTCATTAAATTACAATAAAAATATAATAAAATAATACATATATATAAAGTAATTTTAATAATTCATTTCCAAGAAAATTCTTATACATATAAATATCATGCATGATATAATCTATATTTTATTATTTATATCTTAAATATATCTTTATATATTACTATATTATATATATTATTATATAATCATATTAATACTATAATATATATATTATATATTATTATATTATGAATAGTTATATATATATATATATATATATTATATATTATATATATATATAAATATATCATATATATATTATATAATTATATATATATATTAATATATTAAAAATAAAATTTTATAATTAATTTTTATTTATTTAAATATATATATATAATAATATATAATATATAATCATATAATATATATATATATATATATATTATTATATATTATATATATAAATCATAATTATTTTATATAATTACTATATATACTATATATATAGATATATATATATAGTATATATATATATATACTTATCATTATATAGACTATATATATATATTATATATATTACTATAGTATATAATATATATATATATATATATTACTATATATTACTATATATATACTATTACTATTACATACTTTCCAATTGTTTACTTCCACTATTTCCTCTGAGGTTCTTTTTTTTCTACAAATAGGTTCTAAAATGAGGTTCTAAAATTTTTTTTTGCTCTTGACTTCATTTAAGTTTATAACTTATGCAAAAAAAATTAGAAAAAAAATGAAAATTCCGACCTTTCCCGAAAACAAAATCATACCTGAAGTTCTTGAGATAAAATTTCACTTCTTCACGTAGAGTAGTTGACCACTACAAAGGAGCAGATTGTTCATAACAGCTATCCATTAAACATCTGTTATTACTTATTTCTATTATTATTATTATATTTATTATTATTATTTATATCTATTACTTATTATTATTATTAATTATTATCTATTATTGATTATTATTATTATTTTGTTATCTTGTATGTATTATCTATTATTATTATTATTATTATTATTATTAATATTATTATTAATTATTGATTAATTATTATTATTATTATTATTAATTATTTATTCATTGAATTAATTATTATTATTATTATTATGATATATTATTATTTATTATTATTATGTATTATTAATTATAGTTATATTATGTATTATTATTATTAATTACTTATTATTATTATTATTATCTATTATTATATTATTATTATTGAATTATTATTATTATCCATTGATGCATTGACCATTATCATGATTATTATTGATAATGATTATTAATTATTATTATTGTTATTATTATTAACTTGATATTATTATTACTTATTATTATTAATTATTATTAGTTATTAATATTATTATTATTATTAATTCATTATCATCATTATCATTATTCATTATCATTATCATATCATTATTATTATCATTTATTTAGTATTATTTTATTGATTTTCTATTAATTATTATTAAATTACTTATTGATTATTATCGTTATTATTATTAATTTATTATTATTAAATTATGATCATTATCGTTATCCGTTATGATTATTCATTATCTTTTAGTGTCTACCTACCGTTATCGTTATCGTTATCGTTATCTAAGTGTGGTTTATATATATATATTATATATATATATATAGTATATATATATATATATATATATAATTTACTAATATATATATACACATAGTATATATATATTATATATATATATAAATATAATAGTATATATATATATATATATATATATATATATATGAGACATTTTAAGCTCTTGACTCCGTTAATATTAGGTTAGTTTAATTTAGGTTAAGTTTGGTTAGGTTAGATTAAGGTTAGGTTAAGTTTTGTTTAGGTATGGTTAGGTTCAGATAACCCAAAAAATGTTATATGTATTACGCCCTAAAATTAATTAAAAGTAACGATTACATTAATTATTGATTTTCGCTCGTGGAGTCAACAGCTTTTATAAATACGCCTCTAATATACTATTATATACTATATATATATAGTATATAATTATAATATATATATATATATGTATATGTATTCTAAACATCTATATTATAATATATTATTTAGTATTATTAACTTATATATTATACATTACTTTTATATTTTATAAATATTATATATATATATTATTATATATATAATATATAATATTATATATATATATATATATATATATATATATATATATATATATATATATATATATATATATATATAATATATATAGAATATAAATATAAATATATATATATAATATATATTTATATAATATATATATAAATATATATATTACTATATATTATATTATATACATATATAGATATATATATATATATATATATATATATATAATTAGTATGTATAGGTATATATAGTATATATACGTAGCTTAGAAACTATCCTGTAAAGTAGGATAAGTTTTATTAAATTTTTTTCACAGCGGTAAATCAGAATCGTCCATGTTATGAACCTCATGATGAAGTGTAGGTTCACCGTCCTCTTCCATCATTTGTGTAATAGCTCTGGCTGTTACATCCCTATCTTTTATTGCATTGTAATATGCATTATCATCATTTAATACCATCCAGTCGCAATTTTTTGTCTTTTCCAAATCTTTACCAATTTTATCTAGATTGATCTTTAACATCCCATTTAAATTAATAATTAATTTGCGTTCTTAATTATAAAATCGTAATTTAATTTGGATTTGCCTGTCTCTCGGGAGAGACAATAACCTTAACTAATATTACAGCTTCAAGAATTAATTCACCAAATTCAATCTATATTATATTCACTGTAATAAAGCATATATATACTATATATATATATATATATATATATATATATATATATATATAATATATATATATATGAATATATATAGATATATAGTATATATATATAGTATATATGAATAATGTGATATATATAGAATATTATATATATATATATAGTAGTAATAGCTATAATATAATAGGTATATATATATATATTATATATTATATATATAGGGGGGTATATATTAAGTATATACTATATATTAATATAATATAATATATATATATATATATTATATATATATATATATATATACTATATATAGCTATTATATATATATATATATATATATATATATATATATATATATATATATATATATATCTATAATATATATACGTTATATATATATACTACTATATATAAGTATATACAACTATATATATTAAAGTATTATATACTATAATATATATATACTTATATATATATATTAGTATATTATATATATAGATATATATCATAGTATATATATATACATATGTAACTTTCTTTTCTTTGTGGGAAGGTCAGAGGCCTACATAGAAACTCACCAAGTTGGAGACGCCGACTTATCATATGTTGAATTCATCAAAGGCAGACGTAGCCGATTCCGAGGCGTCTGAAAGTTGAGGAATAATATAAGAAAGAAGAGTGTTCAATAGGAATTTACCAGTGTAATCACATGGTAAGAATGAGCTTTGAAGGTTAAGCTTGAGGTCTAGAGAGTTTGGACATGAGAATGCGGATATAGATTATTGGTGCCTAGAGAGTCGAGCCTATCGTTTAAAGTTTTAGGTGTGGCTACTAGAAAGTTTCGGAAAGAATAGTTTTATTGGTTGTCAATAGACGAAATGTAAGTAGTTGTAATAGTTGTAATAGTAAAAGAAAGAGTTGATAAGACGAAGAGCCCTAGACAACATCTTTACAAAAAGAGCTTTGTGAGTGGAATCACCATATTTTAATTTGCATAGTTTTTCTATATAGTATGTCGAACAACTCTCCAATATAGGGAAAGTAATTGAATTTGTGTGAAGAAATTTCAGAACGCCTCAAAACACTTAAATATTTATAGGCTTATTTTTGCGAGAACCGAAAGTAATCGAATCCTCCAAGAAAGTATCAGGTAAAAAGAAAATACCAAGAATATTAAGAACAGAAGTGGGTTCGGAGTCTTCTCTTTTCCATATTATATTGTGTAGGCTGTCGATGAAGATTGTAAACGAGTGAAAGCTAAAGCGGCCGAGAAAGTAATTTGGAACAACATTTATTCGGAAGCAGTAAGTTGAAAGATAGATTTATTATTTATGGTAGGTGTTTTTAGTACAGTTGTTGATCTACCGAAATGGAAATGGAAGACGTTTTTCCTCTTCTTTTTGAAGAAATAAGCTTTGAAGCTTTACAATGTTAAATGATGAAAAATGAAACGAAAAATGAAATAAAGAGCAAATTCACAATAGTATTGGGATGATGCGTTTGAGAAGTGTGGAACTAATCAAATTTGACGTGCTGAATCCTTCATTTATTATTCAAATCAACACATTTAACTAATCTAGGCAGAAAATTTTTTTAATGTTGATAGATAATCAAGAGGTAAATCGAGTGAAAAAGGCACCTAAAAGAAGAAAAAAATAGAACAATGAATATCCAAAACCAACAAAAGGGATATCTAAAAATATAACAGAATTTGGAGTTATCCTTAATTTGAGAAATAAGATTTCTCTAAAGACGTACATGAAAGAAGGAAAGTAGCTTGGAAAGTAGCGAGGCGAGTCGTCTGACAATTGCTTGCATTAAGAGGAGATGGCGTTACAAAAGATAATTGTTTTCATTATTTGATATTTCAAATTTTGATACTTCATATGATGTCATACTGAGAACTTGAACTAAAAATTTCACCAGTTATACCTAAACGGTCGCAGGAATAACTAATCTTTGTGCTTATATTGTGATATCTAACTCCCAATGCTTCCCTATTTTTCACACCACCAAAACCCTCAGCATACTTTGTTAAGAATAAGGGCGAATCGATGAAAACGCTGCCACCGTTGCCTTTCCCGCGAACGCTTAGACTTTATAGTGGTTCGCCCCATTCCAGTAATCTTCCACCGGTCAATTCTAAGACCTCAAAAACTAGATGATCACTTACATACACAGCCGCATAATTAAAACGCCTGAACAACGACCTTGTGCATCTTCGCGTGCTGGCCTACTTACGTCCACACTCGCTTCAAAATATCTTGGGGTGCTCTATGCAAGTTCTCCTTTTGAGGTCTATATTAACCGCAACACTTATGATTCCAATTCAATAGTATGAGCTGTGGCTGGTGTAGTATATGGTCAGGCTCTCCTCAACTCCCTAACTACAAGTGCCGCCTGTTATATCTCCAGCCTCCAAAACGAGGCGCATTGGGTACCGCCTCAACTTGTAGCCTTCCGATCGTGATCGTGGCCCCCCTGGTAAGCCCTTGAACGTTGATTGAATCAAAATATATGCCCACTTCTCCCTTCAAAGGGAATACATCATATGCACACGTTAACCACCTTCGTTTTCAAATATCCAATACCTTTCTACTCCTGACACGTATCTCTGCGGGAGATACCTGGGTAATCCTATTTATTGCCATTTGAAGCCTTAGTTACACATAATTATATGTAATCGGCATTCGCTTCCTTGCAAAATTTACTTTAAAAAGAATAAAAAATTTACCTTTATCTTTGTGAATATATTTTTTTATTTCTATATGACCTATTTTGAATTGGTGTAGTATGCTCATTGTTCTTCCTTCTTCCTTGGTGCGAATTATGTTACTGTGCAGTTAGGTTTTACGTTGCATGTACCTCGCTGTATAATTTCCTCTCCAAAATATGTTGGTACTGTTGTTAGTCGCGTGTCTGAAAATATTCTGGACAAGCTTCATTTATATTTTTCAAAGTCTTCAGCAGGATGGATTTGTTTGAAAATGGGTGGTAAGTGATGCCTTTA
>JABUQX010048021.1:17500-25000 GCA_015478945.1 Trachelipus rathkii
CTTTCGAAAATTGAAACCTCTTAAAAAGCTTAAAAGTTTACAAAATTTGGTCCTACATTTTATAAAAAAAGCTTTAAAAATATGGCATAGCGTAAGTAGTTTCAGGCCGGTTTGACCGGTGACACCCTTTTCGATATGAAGGAATAGAGATATAGGTCTGAAACTTGGAATATAATGTATGTATGGGATAAGGAAGAATCCGTGTAAATTTCAAGTCTGTAGGGTGTATATAGAGGGGGGTCACCCCCGAGGGTGGACGCCGATATAGCGCTTACGCCCTTGTGGCGGGATCTGAGCGATCGACATTAGGCCTAAAACGACCATTTGGAGGTCAGACAGACCGAAGGTCTGTCTGGCCGACAGACACAGACCGAAGGTCTGTGTTTGTCTGTTTGTTTGTTTGTCTGTTTGTATTATTATTTATTATTATTATTACGTCGAAGAAGTGATCCCGAAGGGATCACTTCTGAGTTGTTTTTTAAGTCCTTCCGCGTGTTCTTCAGCGTCGGTTCAGCCTCTGGACAGCCTCGCACCACACCGCGCCGCGCCGCACCGCACCGCACCGCTTTGCTCCGTTTCGCTCCACGCTCTGGCTAGAGTTTGAGACATGGTATCTCTGTCAAACTTGGTACCCCGTTTGGGGATAACGTAACCTCGTCGTAGACGAAGTTACATCCCCAAGGGTCCTCCCCCAAAAGGGGACCCTACCTCGATTAAAAAAAATTAAATTGCTCGTAGAAGGCTGAAATTTGGTGAGAGGATTCAGAGTGTAATTTCTAGAAAGAGTTGGTATCGGATTCGGAGGAGGCTCCTGCACCGGTGCTGGCTCCGGTGCAGTGCGGTGCTGGGATAAAATATTTGTATAATAATACAATAGTGGTGTTAAAATATATGCTTATAAGGCTGTAGATCTCAACTAAGGGTGTTTGAGGTTCCACCAATGGTAAGATGGTAGCGTCATCAGGCTCCTGGTCGATGCGGGGGCGCGCCCGCAGGCGCGCCAGCCAGTGCAATCCGCCGCGAAACGGGCGCGTGCGCGCGCCCGCAGGCGCGCCCGCCGGCGCGATCCGACGCGTGCGCGCGCCCGCAGGCGCGTCCGCCGGCGCGAGCGGTAGGGTCGGGTGGGCGCGACCCCTCGCATCCCGCATGTACGATCCGGTACGAGAATGCAAACGTGTTCTGTTTTCAACAATTTGTTTCAAAAATTTATTATTTTTTATTTTATTTTTAATATATTTTTTGTTCTTACTAATTTTTTGCTTTTCATGTTTATAACATAAAAACTATATTTACATACCCTAAATCAGTAAATCAGTAAATCAAGCCACCCAACCTACCCTCCTGTCCAATCATGATCTATTGATCTATTGATCTATTGATCTATTGATTAAGGTCAAATTTTTTACTAAAATTGTAACGTTTTACATACCCTAAATCAGTAAATCAGTAAATCAAACCACCATCCAACCACCCTCCTGTCCATCCGTGATCTATTGATCTATTGATCTATATTGATCTATTGACTTTTGATCATTGATCTATTGATTAAGGTCAAATTTTTTACTAAAATTGTAACGTTTTACATACAAATCAGTAAATCAGTAAATCAAACCACCATCCAACCACCCTCCTGTCCAGTCGTGATCTATTGATCTATTGATCTATTGATCTATTGATCTATTGATCTATTGATTCAAGTCATATTTTTCTTTAGTATAAATAAGTTCTTGGGATAAAAAGCAGGAAAAGAAAACAAGTTTTTATTTTAAAGCCTTTATAACATAAGTGCAAACCTTTTCTTATTCATTAGTGATCAGGTATCAATCTAGAATGGACGTTGGTAAATTTATGTTCCGCACACCTGCTACATGTCTTGTCTCTGGTCCTACAGGGTGTGGGAAAACCTTTCTGTTATTAAACATTTTAAAAGAGGTTGAGATTTTCGAACAGCAACCTGTTAAAATCATATGGTGTTACAGTGTTTACCAAGAAAAGTTTAAAGATTACAAAGATGTAATCGAATTTCACGAAGGGTTATATGACATAAAAGCTCTTCAATGTTTACCAGGGCATAAAATTATAATCCTTGATGATTTGATGCATAAATTGAATGAGGATATAGCAGAAACTTTCACAGTTTACTCACATCATTTAAACATCACAGTATTTTTTATAACGCAGAATATCTTTCATCAGAATAAGTATATGCGTGATGTGTCTTTAAACACACAGTATTTAATCTTGTTCGGGCAAAGAAGGGATATGAGTCAGGTTAATGTTGTGGCTACCCAAATGTTTCCTACTCAACGTAAAGAGTTCCTAAAAGTATATAAAGAAGTTACATCTATACCTCATGGTTATTTACTTTGTGAGCTTCATCCTAAGAACACGCATAGAGTGTTACTGCGTACAAATATCTTGCCTAATGAGATTGAGACAGTATACATACCTGAATAATGAGTGATTTAGTAGCAGAGTATTTACCTCTTATGAGAAAATTTAAAAACTTGAAACCTTCTGAAAAACGTAAACTGATCTGTGAAGATGAAAAATTCATACAATGTATAGCAGAAGTATGCCTAAATCTTATAAAAGGAAATGTTCCTTTAAACAGACCTCAGAAGGTGAAGTTACGTCGTCATAGAAACATCATTAAAAAACTTGCTGGTAACGTAAGAAAACTTAAAAATAAAAAGAAGCTAATACAGAAAGGAGGAGGTGTATTCCTACCTTTACTCTTTTCCGTTATAGCACCTCTGATAACCAAGTGGCTTGCTCAATGATGAAGAAGGTAGCAGTTTTACCCTATAGCGATTATGAGAAGATGAAATATAATACAGGACCCATGCCTCTACAACAACAACAACAACAACAACAACAACAACAAATGCAAATGTTTCAACTACAACAATTAATAAAGAACAAAAAGAACAACAACAATAACAGTAATTGAACAACCTCAATCAAACCCTCAACTGCAACAGATCAACAACAACCCTTAACAACCATTTGAGCATCCTCAACAGCAACCTTTGAGTTTATATGATCCTCAAGTTGAGCAGATAAATAATTACGAGAAGGAACTGCATCAAATATTAAACTCTGATGTTAACATTCATGAAAAAAGAATCCTATATCAAAATGCTATACAAAAATTAGTAGATCTAAAAGTTTTATTAAATTCACCTAAAGAAGATTCAGCTCTAGTAGCAGATACTAAGCCTATGGTGAAAAGAGAAGACAATTTTAAACATGTACTCAAGGAAAGCTTGCCAATGAGGAGTAAGAAAACGGGTATAGCTCTATATAATATTTTAAAAGATCAGATTACATGGAATGAACTCGGTCAAATCATTATTGACGGGGAAACAATACTTGGCTCGAATATTGTTGACTTGATATCCGATCTCTCGCGTGATTGGAAGAAGACTCCTGTAGCAGGATGGAACAGGATCAAACAAGAACTTCAGACTATTAATTTTCCGAGAACTTTAATTCTGAATAAACAAAGATTAGCGGATTTGGATAATATTCCATTGTCTCCTAGACCTGATGCAAGTCCCTCTGGTACTTCTTTTGCATCGGGTAGATTAAAGTTGTTAAGTAGAAGTACATTACGTTCAAGTGTAGGAAGAATAGGAAAAAAACCACACATCGCATCAAAATGGATTAGTTCATAATTTTTATATGATTGTATTATTTGTAATTTAAAATTATGCATATATTCTATGTTATCTTTCTGTATACACTTGCTATGTTTTTAGACTTGTAATTTAAAATAGTTAATATTATTTTGTAATTAAAAATAAAATATTTTATATATACATTTGTTTTTTTTTTTTTTTTTTTTTTTTTTTTTTTTTTTATATCATCTTTCAGTATAAATGAATATAATTTTTATTGTTAATGTCATTGTGAATCATGGAGGCTAAGGAAGCGGTCGATAAATATTACTTTGATGTGAAACAGCCATACAGTTACGGGGGTTTTTCAAGGTTTGCCTCAAAGTTCCCACAAATTAGTAAAACAGAATTGAAAAAATATTTAGAGGGTGAGGATGCGTTTACCCTTCATAAACCTATACGAAAAAAATTTCCGACACGGAAAACTATAGCTCCACATTTAGATAGCGTATGGCAACTAGACTTGACCGATATGATAAAATATAAATCTTACAATGAGGGGTATCACTATATTCTTTTTGTGATAGATGTATATTCCAGATACTTATGGTTAAAGGTTTTAAAAGATAAAAAATCAAAGACTGTTGCTACAGCAGTCAGAGAAATTATAAATAAGGATAACAGATATCCCAAAATGATATGGACAGATAAGGGTACAGAATTTTTAGGTAAAGAGTTTCAAGAACTAGTTACAGAGTATGACATAGGGTATTACAACACATTTTCAGTTAATAAAGCCGCAATAGTTGAAAGAGTACAAAGAACTATAAAAGAAAGAATGCATAGGTATTTCACGAAGATGAATACATTTAAATATATAGATATACTACAGGACTTGGCTTACTCTTATAATCGGTCTCATCATAGAACACTTAAGAATACCCCTATAGAGATGGTGAAGACGAAACCTGTTGTACCTACCTGTCAACCCAAAGGGAAAAATAAAAGATAACACAGGCATTAAAGTAGGAGACTATGTAAGAGTATCCAGGACTGACGAAAATTTCAGAAAAGGGTATGAAGCAGGATGGTCGAGAGAAGTTTTTAAAGTAGATACTATCAGAGAATTCCCGAGAGATGGGTTAAAATTATACTATCTTGATGATTTAGATGGTGAAAAAATAAAAGGAGGATTCTATAAACAAGAAATACAGAAAATACAATTTGATCCTAAGAGTCATGAGTATAAAATAGAAAAAATATTAGGATCTAAAGGAAAAGGTAAAAATAAACAGTATCTTGTCAAATGGGTAGGTTACCCAATGAAGTTTAACAGTTATATAAATGCTAGTGAAATTAGGAAACATTGATCAGTTTACTTTGTGAACATGGAGAGTGAAGATCATTTCTATTTAACGCTGCCCTCATCGGCTTCTATGGATCTACATCCGGAAAATAAAATATCAGACTATACAACCCAATTATTGAACCCTATAACTTTTGATCGAGAAATGTATGAAGCTGGATTAAGTGAAATAATTCTCGACGCCGATATAGAGAATAGGCCTGAATCATATTTGGCGTTTTCGATATTTAGAAATGTTGATAATGTTAAAAATGTATTAAAAATTAACGCTAATATGGCTGTCATCAAACGAGGCAAGAAAGAATATTTCTTTGAAAGATATTTAATAGACCGTGGTTTCTATAAATCGGTTACCGATGTGTTCCTAGATTTAAACAAAAAATTTGAAGCAGGTCAGTTATGTAAAGATTTAGTGTTTCTTGTTAATAAATCCGTTAACGAAGATAACGTGTTAATCACCTTAAAATCTCAAGCTCAAGTAAACCTGAACGATAAAAGTTTATTTATGTTCAGTCCTTCAGGTTGGTTTCGTAATTGTCATTACTCATATGTAAACAAAACATCGAGAAATAATATCAAACCATCTCTAAAGGATCTAACGCGTTATATACCAACGATGGAAGAGTATGTCACAAAAAATGACACCGAGAGTTCATTACATTTTGTATGCATGCCTTCTAAGATGTTTCAAGATCCTGGTATGGCCTATGTTTATACAGATATTATAGACCATCAGTACGTAGGGAATACTAAAGCATCTTTGTTAAGAGTAGTTCATTTTCCTAAAGGTAAAAGAGTTATAAGTTTTCCTAATGTTCACTACTTACCCTTGAGTAAGACCCAACTGAGTTCGATTCGTATTTATATAAGAGATGTAGAAGGTAATCCATACCCATTCACGACTGGAACAGCAGTGTGTAAAGTACACATTAGAAGGAAGCTCCGTTAAATAATAATAATAATAATAATAATAATAATAATAATAATAATAATAATAATAATAATAATAATAATAATAATAATAATAATAATAATAATAATAATAATGGAAAGAGAACGAGTCTTCAGGGGTTCAAGAATGCAGAGAGGGTATGGTTTAGGTGGATTTTTTGCTTCGTTGTTCCGACGTGCTATCCCTATGTTTAAATCAGGAGGCAAATACCTCGCTAAAAAAGCAGCTAGGACAGGTATAGATACTTTCCAGGATATCATGGGCGGTATCGACCCTCGAACAGCTGTAAAACGTCGATTAGCCGATGCTTCTGATGAAATGTTAGATGATGTTAAACGAAAAATACGACGTAAGATGACTGGTCAAGGTGTAGGTCATCGTAAAAAACCTATAAAGAGGAATAGGAAAGGACCATTAAAGAAAAAGTGTATTGATGTGTTTGCCCTTTAATAATGATGCTGAATGGCAACTATTTCACATAAACAGTGACAACCTGTAACTATTTTGTATATAAAGAATGTTTAAACAGATCTCTCATCATTATACGTCTGAGGATTGTACCAGCAAGATGCATTTCCTTCATCCCTCCAGCCCAGACTGTTGTAAGAGTGAATTGGATCTCTTCTCTGTGAACCCTACACAGATCAGTGTGAGTGAATCCCACTTTATTAGTATTAATCCCGTTCATGCAATCACAAATACAGATGTACCTATCGAATTCAATATCCCTGGTACATCTGACCAATATCTTGACCCTTCGAATGTATTTTTATATCTGAAGACCAAGTTAGTAAACGAAGATGGTTCAGATCTCACAGGAACACATAGTATCCACTGAGACAAATTTCCTGTATACGTGTTTTAATCAACTTGAGGTATTTTTAAATGAAACATCTCTAGGAGCATCAGCCGCAAGTTACCCTTATCGAAGTTATATTGAAACTTTACTAAATTATTCTCAAGATGCAAAGGAGTCTCATCTGCAATCATGTGGATATTACAATTTAAAAGATGCAGAGACACATAGAGCCAACGCTGTTAAGTCTAAAAATAACACGTATGAATATTATGGACGTGTAAACGGTGATATATTCTCTCAGGAAAGACTTATTCTACCATCAGTGGACGCGTATCAGGTTAACTAGATCTACACCTGAATTTGCTCTTAATGTTAAAAGTGCTCTTTTAGCAACAACTACGGCACCAAAGCCTATCTTTAAATTACTGGATGCTTATCTTTATATACGTAAAGTGAAATTATCTCCCCTTAAACATATGGAAATAGAGAAATCTCTTTTGACCGATATACAGAAAAATATCCAATCAAGAGAATGACGACTAAATTTTTAACTTTAACCCAGGATATCGAAGCATATATACCTAACATTGTTCAATGGTACTACCTCAGAAGGTAATAGATGGAATGTAGAACACGACGCTTATATTCTGGAAACTATGGAAAGTCAGCCTTTAATTTACCCATTTCAAGACTTAGAGGATCAAGTTTACATGTGAATGGTACAAACACATACGGTCGTCGATTATGAGCCATGATATAT
>JABUQX010048021.1:30000-35000 GCA_015478945.1 Trachelipus rathkii
TTGTCAGCACCATGTATTAGCTTTATAACTCTACCCAACTGCCAATATGGGCGAGTTTTGGTGGCGCTTTTTATTAATACCACATCACCCACCTTAATGCGGTTAACCCAATCGTTTTGATATAAATCATAACTATACTCACGTAAACTTAAAAGATATGTTTCATACCAAATGGTGCGAAAGTGTTCAAATTTTTGTTGCAGAAATAGCAAATGATCATTTAGCTGTTTATGTGAAGCAGGTTCTCCTTCCCACAAAGGGTCATCCGGATCCTCATCTGTTTTCACTGTTAGTGAAGCACTTCCATGTAGTTTCAAAAATGAGTTTGGAGTCAGAGGTACTAGATCCAGAGAGGACTCCACATAGGTCAGAGGCCTGTTGTTTATTGAATTTTGAATGCTGGAAAGTAAAGAAATCATATCAAAATATTTTAATTTAGAACGACCTACTGTTTTGTAGATGCAATTCTTCAGGATACGAAGCATTCTCTCCCATGCAGAACCCATCCACGGTGCGTACAGAGGCAGTCTTACATGTTTAATGTTGTTGATTCTCATATGCTCCTGAAATTCATCTGAAATTAAAGAATTTTCTATAGCATTACCACCGAGAGCAAAAGTTCGGGCATTGTCTGAATACAGAAAATCTACAATTCCATAAATGTTTGTGAAACGCATGAAAGATGATAAAAATGATTGAGTGGACATATCAGGTAATAGGTCTAAATGAACTGCACGTATATTCAAACAAGTATAAATTAATATATACATTTTCTTTTCTACAGAGCCGTCTTTTATCCAAAAATGAGAGGTGAAATCAACTCCAGTATGCTTAAATGGTCTGAAAAAATCCATTTGAGCTTGTGTGTAATTTGTAAATTTAGGATAATTGAAAGTGAAAGAATTATATTTTTTGCAAATAAGACACGACTCAATGATGTTTTTGACTGTTTGACGTGCTTTAGTGATCCAAAACCCTTTCAAACGTACCATATTTAATGTAGTTTGAAGTCCCAAATGTTTGCATGCAAGATGACAATCAGAAACAATGAGCTTTGTGAGATGGTGTTTTTTACTAAGCAAAATAGGATTAATAATATTATAATCATAGTAATTAGTTTTAGCTATTCTACCTCTGGTTCTTAAAAAACCATTGTCATCTAAAAATAAATTTAATCTTTTAACCAATTCTGGTACTTTATTAGAAGGTGATTTTAAGAATGCTATTTCTTTTTCAAAATCGATATTTTGCATTATTTTTAACCAATATTCTTTACTTCTAAGATGGAAATCTTTATTTTGTTTTCTAGTTTTGAAAATGAATTTGAACACGTATGCTGTTTTACTCTATGTAACTTATGCAAACTTGAAAATTTATTAATATCCAAAATAGGTTCTACAGAATCATTTTTTAATACGATATTGGTTACGATATGTGTATCGATTAGCATTTTACTTTCTTCTGATAAACATTTTAATTCATGCTTGGGCCATTGGTTTTTATCTAATGAAAGCCAAGATGGTCCCTTTTCCCATATTTGAAATTTATTGGAAAATTCCCTAAAGGAAATTCCCCTAGTTACTAAATCTGCCGGATTTTGTGAGGTCTCTACATAGAGGAAATTAATCGTTGAACTAAATTCCTTTAATATTTCCGATTTTTTATTTTTAATATCGCTCAACCTATTTCTTATAAAAATTTGTTTAGTTTTAATTTTAGGAGATAGAAGCCAAGCTAATATTATTTGAGCATCGACAAATATGTTTATTTCCTTAAAGTTATAATTGAAAGCAGAAAGTATTTGAGGAAGACATTTAAATGCCAAATATACTGCCAATAGCTCAAGAGTAGGCAAAGTTCTATTTTTTAAAGGAGCAACTTTTGCTTTCGATAATAATATATATGATTTACATTCAGAGGCAATATACATTACAAAGCCATAAGCTGATGCTGAAGCATCACAAAATATATTTAAAGTAGCATTGTTATCATAATCGAAAACAAATCGATTAAATGAAAGATTTTTAAGCAAGATCAAATCGTTACTCAATTTTCGATATTGTGCAGAAATATCGGAACTTACCCTTTCATCCCATTGAGTCTGAACCTGCCAAGTTTGTCTCATCAGAAGCCTACCCTTTATAGTTACAGGCAAAAATAATGACAGGGGATCAAAAACCTTGGATATTTGGGACAATAACTCACGTTTAGTTTCGATACTACCTGCAATGTTGAAATCATCAAGAGCCATTGTATCCGCTTCCATATTATATAGATATCCCAAAATTCTTTCATTTTCACAACCATGCATCTCAGCACGGTCGTCTTCTATCATGAGGTCTTTGAGCCTTTTATGATTCGTATTCCAGGAACGTAAATAGAAACCACCCTCTTCCATCCTTTCAACCGATTCTCTGTAAAGGGTTTCAAGAATAGTTTCATCAGAATGACTATAAATGAGATTGTCTACATAAAGAAAATTTTTTAAAACATGAGAACAAAGATCATTAGTATACTTATCTGTGTGATATTTGATGACGTAATTCAAGATGAATGGAGAAGAAGCCATACCAAAAATAATCGTGGCATATCGATATGTGATTAATTCTTGATTTTTATCATACCATAGGAATGCCAATCGATTCTTGTCTTCTTCTAATTTTAATCTGATCTGAAGGAAGGCAGATTTTACATCTGAAACGATAACATATTTGTTACACCTAAAATTACATAATATTTTAAATAAAGAACTCATAAGATCAATGCCCGGAAAAGCAGCTTCATTCAGAGATGGATTTGCGTCTGTTTTGAGGCTACAATTAAATACCGGTCTGACCTTAGTAGTTACCTGTTGCACTTCCTTTATTATTGGTCTGTGTGGTACCCAGACATAATTTTTTAGTTGGTCAGGAAGCACATTTATTTTTTCGATTATACCTTCATTTAATTGTTGTGTGAATACTTCAGAATATCGATCGATTAAATCACGATCTTTTAAATTTTTATACACTCGCTTTACTGCGGAAATGGCTACGTGGTAGTTGGAAGGTACTTTGTTAATTTTGTCCTTGTACCAAGGTAACTCTACATAATAATGACTATCATCACGCAGCTCTATTCCCTTTTCAAACTCGTGTATGAGTTTTTTATCGATATCGCTGATATCATTACTATCAACAATACCTATAGATTCTAAACTATACAAATTTTCCAAACCTAAATCTAAGTCTGGAATATTTTTTACAAAATTCAGAGGATTGAAATAAGAAATAATAGGATTTATAATGTTATGTACTAACTTAGAACAATTTATTTTATTTTTTGATGTCACAGTTGGAGTTTCGATATTTCGTATAGAAGAATCGATTATATCATAATCTAGTCATGACACAGGCGACTCTTCCTGAGATGCAGTTTCATGATCAGGCATATTTGACTGATCTTCATTTAAGAAATTTCTGATATCCCCTAAGGGAATCAAACCATCACTTACCTCGATAGCTGTACCTTTCATGCATTGGGTAAAAGTAAACTTGCTATAATGCTGTAAAATATCGACCCCTATTAAACCTTCGATATTTTCAAATTTGTCATTTCGTACGTTTGTGAGAAATTTATTAGATAATTTATACTTACTCATTTTCATGTCATGAACAGCCTGATCCAAACCTTCCACTGAAAAGTCAAGATCTACGTCATCAATGAAAAAAGGAAGCTTTAAAATTTTATCTTCTATATGGGTGTCTATGTAGACCCTTTTTAATATTTTATGATGTGACCCTAAAAATGTTTTTATTTCATTAGTGCTATCTTTTACACTGTTTTCATCAATTTGCAGTTTCCGCAAAACACTAGGCTTTAAAAAACTACATTGTGATCCTAAATCTGTGACACAATGTAAAATAGCATTTTTATTTTTATTTTTAAGTTTTAAAGACATTGTAGGTAGCAAATTTTGCTGCAAAGCAGCCTCCCCAATATTTATAGCAATATTACTTACAAGTTTTCCCTGTATCTTCTGATTTGATGTTTCTCCAGCTCCGGCTCCACCCTTTTTCTCACAATCTGCTAGAAGAGATTTACTACATAAAGCTGAAATATGAGAGTGAGAATTACAAATGAAACAAGGATAACGTAATTTATTTTGAAGACCATAACACGAGGAAGCAAGGTGTTTATCGCTACTACATCTGTAACATAAGCCCAGACTCTTACATTGAGCAACTCGCTCTTTATTGGTTGTATAATTATTACACTTAAACATAGAATGTTCTTCTTGACAAAATTTGCAAATCTTTTTAGTACTCAAATTAACCTGGTTTTCAGCTACAACCTCTTCCCTATTACTACTAAAATTAACATTAGTTTTATTTTGGGATTTAGCTTTTACGCTATTTGAATTTTTATTTTGGTTATTAAAATAAGTTTTATTAGCAAAAAAAGGTTTCTGAAATTTTGTTCTAGAAAATATTTTTAATATTTCAAATGAATAGTCAAAAATGTGATTAATAGATGGGTACATCGAACTACATTTATTAACGAGTTCTCGTTTTAATGAAACAGGAAGTTTGCTGAAAACTATATTACTTAATAATACGCAACCCGGAGTTTCGGGAATGAAAAAATCTAAGTTGAAATTTTGTAAATCGTATGTCATAGCTCTGACGTCATTTAACCATGTGCGTGCTTTCTCATACTGATATTCATCAATATTGGGAGCACGAGTGATTTTAGTTATAATTTCATCTACTATATAAGGTATATCTAAAAACTCCTTTTTTAGCAAGTTTAAAGCTATGGCATAATTTTCATTGGTATTACTTAAATGCTGAATGACTTGAAAAGCATAATCTTGCAAATATGATTTAAGATATGACAATTTAGCCTTATCAGTCAGTGAAGACTTACATCCTATTAAATTATCGAACTGTGAAAGAAATGAATTAAATTTGTCCCTATCCTCATTGCCGTGAAAAATCATGCATTTCAATGCAGGAGGG
>JABUQX010048021.1:40000-42500 GCA_015478945.1 Trachelipus rathkii
CCGCGGTGTAAAATTATTCTGAATGAGAAACAATGTTCGATTTCAAATATCTAGGTTATGTTGAATAAAATGAGAACAGATGAGTGAATATTAAGATGGTTTGGTTATATTGAAAGAATGAATGGATGTCGGTTGGCTAAGCGGATGTATAGAGGCTAGTGTTGGGAATCGTCCGGTTGGAAGACCTAAGGAAAAGTGGGTTGAGTCAGTGAAAGAGTGTATGTTAGAAAGGAATGTAAACGGTGCCTAATAGGAGTGAATTGGCGGAGGTATGGTTTGGTGGTCTATCCCAGGGAACTAACTCTACACCGACGAGATACCACAGTGAAGGTCCGTCGTGAAGTACTATATTGGATTTTTTTTGGGTAACGACGGGCTTATATTTAAGGGTATTGAGTGGATGAATTAGAAAGGGGAGGGGGTAGTACTTCCCTTTAAATTTACGTCATATTATTCTACTTTACTATTCGTATTTTGGTTCCGAGCATGTCACTCATCCTACTCCTTATGGGATGTGTAGTTAGATAAGGGAAGTAGTAATAGTAGTAGCAATAATAATCAACAGCAGCAACAACAATAATAATAATAATAATAATAATAATAATAATAATAATAATAATAATAATAATATAATAAATAATATAATAATAATAATAATATATAATAATATAATAATAATAATAATAATAATAATAATAATAATAAAAAATAATAATAATAATAATAATAATAATAATAATAATAATAATAATAATAATAATAATAATAATAATAATAATAATAATAATAATAATAATAATAATAATAATAATATAAAATTATATAATAATAAATACATAATGTATGCTTGTGAAAAATATTACCTATATGTATAGTTTCTTCAATGGTACTGTCAAGAAAGTCAAACATAACTTTCCCAACAATCCACTTTCTGGTAACTTCTCCCGAAATCTGTTGAGCCAGTCGGTTCATAGAGCGCTCTAAATTCTTTATGCAAATTGTCCCATATCGCAGCTCACATTCCTTTAGTAGCTGAAAAACATTAAAACAATAAATTTAGCATCAAAGGTCTATTGGTAATAGTACTTATATAATTGTAAGGGAGATAAAGGGAACTGTAGGCACTATAGGTGAATTAGTTTATTGAGTGTTTTAGGGAAGATATATTCTGGTATTTTTATAGGAAGAGTGTGTCGAGTGATTGAGGAACTGATTGGTGATCAAGGGGCTTTTAGAAGTGGTAGAAAATGTGTCCATCAAATTTTTACGTAGAAGCAAATGAGTGAGAATATGAGAGAAAAAGAATGTTACTGGGTTTTATAGATTTACAACAGGCAGGTATTAATGATATATGGAGTTAGTGGAAGGCTTTTGAATGGAATAAAAAGTATGCATGTGAATAGTGAAGCATCTTTAAGAATAAATGGAGTAGAGTAGATGGTTTAAGATTAATAGGGGTAAAGGACAGGGATGTGTTATCTCTCCATGGCTACTTGATTTATATATGGATGGGGTGGGGTAATGATAAAATTAATGATAGGGGAGGGTGGTAGAATGATAGAGAATGGAGGGTACTTTGCTTTTTTTATGCTGATGATTTGATATTATGTGATGAATTTGAAACAAGTTTGAGAAGATTGGTAGAGGGGTTTGGCAGGATGAATAAAAGGAGGTGTTTGAAAGTAAATGTGGATAAGTGTAAGGAGAATACAAGGTTTGAAATCATGATACGCATTGTCTCTAGCCTGAATAGCCAGAGAACAATTACGATCGAACCATGGATTATGAGGAGAGAAAGATTTAGTCAAAGAAGGAATGAACCTGCTCATCCCATCAACGATTACAGCTCCCACCTTGTCGGTAGAAGCCGAAGCGTCACCAGAGGAAAAGCAGTCATTCCAATTATAGTTAGCGTAGAGGCAGCGCAAAAGCCCCCCAATCGGCCCGGTCAAAGTGCCAGAAAGAACGCACAAGGCAGGATGAAGCTGTTGGAGAGGAAAGTATTAAGATTAAGAGATATAGGTTGTGGTCAGATCTAACCAATAGGAGCGAAGGGTGGTGTATTTAATAAGAGAAGGACTAGTGTGAAACAATAGGTCAAATGGTGTTCAAGAATTGGTTGGGACGATCCGGAATGTGTGTTGGTTCTTCAATTAGTTGTTCCAGATCGTTGAGAATGCTAAATGATTCGGCCTCCTCCCCACCTAAATCAGTATGAGAGGACCCCAACCATTCAGTGTTGTGTACATTGAAATCCCCTAAATAGAAGACCTCAGTATTTGGATGAGAAGATATAAACAGTCTCGTGAGAAAAGTGTAAGATATTCGAAAAAGGCGTGAAAATCTGTTCTATTAGGAGAACAGTAGCAGAAGCACAAGATTATTGTAGTAGAAGGAAGAAAGATTTTAAGCCACAAAAAAAACATCGAAATTTAAGAAGATTTCGAGATCACGAGACTGTTAAAGGAGTGTTGATGTTTACATAGGCACATACTCCACC
>JABUQX010048022.1:0-34672 GCA_015478945.1 Trachelipus rathkii
ATAATAGATAATAATAATGATAATAATAATAATAATGAATAAAATAATTAAATAATAATATAATTAATAATAACTAATAAAATAATAAATGATAATTAATAAATAATGTAATAATACAATAAAATAAAATAAAATAAGAATAAATGATTTGTTGCTTTTACAAGCCTAAATTATTCTGGCTCGAGTCAAGACTAGATAATGTTCTTTTTATATTACCTTGAATAAATTAAAACTATTGGATTTAATAACAATACCCAAGGAATAAAATAATTAAAGGAGGTTTCAAGGAAATATTTTATTTTTTTTTAATTTTATACAATTTGATAAATATATTAAATATATTTTTTAAACTAATAACAAAAATAAATAAAAACAAAATTAATAATTTTTAAAAAGTTAGAAAAAAATATAAACCTTTCTGTTGACTTTTTTTTTATTTAAAATGTTTAAAAAATTTACATTTGCATTATATTTTACTGTTTCATACTGGTTTATGTTGTCGGCTTAAGAGCAAATGTCGCCGAGCGCAATTCATAAAAAATTTCTTTTCTGATATGATGGAGAGAAGTCCCTCTTTTTTCATGCTTTGTTATCATGGATTTGTGGGTGTCCTTCCTTTAATATGTTGAAAATAAATTTTACTCGGCCTCTATTCAGCTTATGCTGCCTGCCGACATTCTCATGATGAGCGGTATTCGTTTGTTTATTCCCAAATAATACGGCGTTACATCCACTGTTCAGAAAAAAACATGTGAAATCCGGTGTACACAACGTTTAGCTAACTCTCAGCTCATCGAAGAGCGGCTTCACGAGTAGAGAAGCACGAGCTCAGTTCAATGGCTTATTAGTAATGATCCTTAATATAAGCTTTCTTCTCACCGTCTTATTGGTTTTTGTGTATATTTTATTTTCAAAAATTATGTTAATTTTTTTCTTCCTCTTTTTTCTTTCTTTTATTAATATTTTCAGCTTTATAATATAATAAAGCCTCTTTTTCATTTTTCATTGAAATTATTTAAATAATAAAGCAGAAAAAGAGAAGAAAGAAAACAAATTGTAAAATTGAATAAACAAAAAGAACATAGAAGGAACTCCATGGCGGTCTTTTAAGTATTTATTCTTATTTATTTATGAGTGACGGACTATTCTAGATCCATGTCAATCGGCTTTCGTTAATTATTATTCTTTAATTATTAATATTTATTTGGTGAACAGGGACAGTCTTAGTAGAGGATAGCCCATGCCTTTTGCTAAGATGATTATTTTCTAGTTATTATGTGATATTTTTTTACTTTATGATGTTGACGGGACATTCTTAGAAGTCAAATGCGGACTTTCTAAATTTATGAATTTATTGGGTGGTTCGACGTGACATACAAAAAAAGACCATGGCGGGTCCTTCTAAGTAGTATTATTCTATTTATTAGTTATTATGAGGTTGACTGGGAAGACATTCTAGAGGGGCCATTGCGGCTTATTAATTTTATTAATTTGTTATTGGGGGACTGGGACAGTCTAAAAAGGACAATACGGCTTCTTAGTATTTATTCTTATTTATTATGAGTTGACGGGGACATTCTAGAGGCGCCAATTGGGTCTTCTTAATTATTATTTTTTAATTTGTATATTAATTTGTCGTAATATATAGTATATATATATATATAAGTAATATTATATATATATATATATATAATATATATATAGTATAGATAATTATATAAATATATATGTATGATATATACATATATAATAATATATATAAATATATATAGTATATATATATATATATATAATATATATATATATATATAATATATATATATAGTTATATATAATATACTTATAATATATAGTATATATATATATATTATTGGTTAACTGGTGTGGACAGTCTAGATAGGCTTATGCGGCTCTTAAGTATTATTCTTATATTTATATTATTATTAGGGGTTGACTGGGGACATTCTAGAGTGGCCAATCTGTCTGATTTTCTAATTTTTTAATTTTCCTTGAATGTGACTGGGCAGCGTAAATAGGACCAGTGAGGGACTATTTTAAGCCCTGGGCGTTCGTTCAGGGAGGGGCAGGGCCAGGGGCAGGGGCAGGGGGAGGCAGCTGCCCCCCCCTAGAAGGGTTTACTCTCATAGAGGTTACCTGCAAGAATTTTTTTTTTGATCCAACATTTCCAGTGCCAGCCTTCCGGGCTGTCAGTACGTTGTGCGAAATAGATATATATATATATATAATATATATATATATAGATTATATTTAATATAATAAATAGAATATATATTAATATAATAAAGTATAGTATATATATATATAATATAATAATATATATATATAGTATATAATAGTAATAATAGTATAATATATATAGTAAGTATATATAATGTCAGCCTCTAGAAGAGCCACACTATATCTCAAAGACTACAACAGCTACCAGGAAAAGAATAGTACAAAATTGTGAATGCGGTATTAATTTACCTTAAGGTGTACAGTGTATAATAAGAGGATAATATTACAAAAAAAAAATTTAAAAAAAATATATCTCAAAAACAACAAATAGCACAGCGAAAAGGAATACATTTTTGGAATCCGTGTAAAATTTGTAAAAAGGGGAAAAATGTTAAAAAAAAAAATAAAAAAAATAAAAAAATAATTGCTCGAATAATTAAAGTAATAAGTGATTAGAGAGCCCCTATTTTAGAGACCTTTACTGGTTCACCTCTGTTTTAAATAAATAGACTTTCTAGTAAAAATTTTTTTTTTTGTTTTGTTTTTGTAACTAAAGAATACCCCAAGGGTATACCGCCCAGATGATGACAGGAGTCGGGTCTCTCGGCCTTCCGGGGAAATACGGGGTAGGACAATTCCCCCCCTCCGGGGAGGGTCCCGGAACCCCCGCTCTTTGGTATTGGTGTCGGCGGGGTTCCTCCGCCCCTCCCCTCGGGCGTAGGAAAACGTCCCGCCCCCCACCTGTTGTTCCCCAAACGTCGGCTCGGAGCACCCCCTACATTGCCGTGTGTGAATACCTTTACAAATAATATAGACTATCATAGTATACTATGTCTCAGCGACCCCCCGCCAAAAAAATAGCCAATTTTTTTTGTTTAAATTATTCTTTTTTTGTTTTTTTGTTTTTTCAGAATTTTGACCATGAAATTTTACAAGTGATTCCGAAAACACATAATTCATTTCCCTTGTAAAATAAAAAATTCTGAGATATTGTTTTTTTTTTTTTTTTTTTTTTTTTTTTTTTTTTTTTTTTTTTTTTTTTTTAACAGTTTGCCTCGAGTAAGAAATTTGCCAGGATTTCCCAGCAATGTACTTCCCTTTCCCGGAGCTGTGGTAGTTTAGATCGTATGGATGTGGCTCTGAGAGGCTGGGCCTATATATAGTATATATATATTATATTATATATTATATATTATAATATGATGTATATATATAAATAGTAATATATATATATAACACTATATTATACATTTTTTTTATAATAATATAATATATAAATAATATAATATATATAATATATATATATAAATATTATATATATTAATTTAATTAAATTTTAATTTATAATTATATATATAAGTATGTATATATGATACGAGTATTTGGCGAAGGCTAGTTGCAATTGTCACATTTTCTCACATTTCTTTTGACGCATACGAGGGCTTCTCACTCCTTGTTTTATTGTATGCTCTTATTCAATTTTTTTGTAGATTAAGAACTGTGTTGTATTTCTATCTATGCTTCTTTTTCTATGTTGATTAGGTATAATTAAATTCGTTAGATTTGGTGTGTTTCGAGTTTCAGTGACTCACAGATTCTTTATTAAGTGTTAAGTATTCAGTCAGTAACATGTGAGAATATTATTCACTCTCACCGTGAGCCGCCACTCCTATTAATTCAACACGGCTTCTCAGGGTAAAGTTAGTATAGTTTCAATTTCATCAGATGCTATGAATATATTTGAGTCGAGGGGAAATTTCTGGGTTACGTTAACGTTTTTACCTAAATATGAAACATATTAAAATTTGTGTTATTACGCCCTGAAAAAGCAGGGATTTTTGTAAAATACATGATCTTATATCGGTCATATGAGGTTGGTTCATTGTTAAAAAAAACATTTTTCATTAAAAGCACAGAAATTTAGTTCGTATTCGAACAAAGTTTGCTTATACTTTCTTAAAATTTCCTGTTAACATCTGTGAATGGTTAGTAAAATTTATTGAGCCTATGACCATATGTGGCAGAAATTTACAGTATAACAGACCCATTAATATATATATAATATTAATATATATTAATTATAATATATATTATATTACAATATTATATATATATATATATATAATAATAATATAAGTAGACTATAGATACGTACAGGTAGGATATATTAATTATATAATATTATATATATATATATATAATATATAACAGTACATCATATAATATATATAATATATATTATGATATATATATATATATCAATTATTTATATATATCATATATATATATATATTTATAGATATATGTATAATTATAAATTATATAGTATATATTATCATATATCAAATATATTATTAATTATATTATATATATATATATATATTATGATATATATATACATATTATATATATTACTTATTAATATATAATAACGTATATATGTATATATATTATATATAAATATATTAATATATAAAATAATATATAATAGTAATAGGGCAAGGCGAGAAGGCTGCAGCATGGACCTCAAATACCTCCAAACTATAATTTCATAGATACATATATATATATATAGGTATCTATATATAATATATAAATTAGATATATATATATTAATATATATATAGTAGAATGATATAGATATATATATACTATAAATATACTAGAGCTATATATATATATACGATCATTATATTAAAGATATATATATAATATTGTAGATATAATATATATATAAAATATATATATTAAATATATATGTATATATAATATATTATATATCTAATACTTATATATATAAAATAATACTTACTAATAATTAATATATAAATATATAAATATTAAAATAATAAGATCAAAATCTATATTGTTAGTATCATATACTATATATATAAAATATATTTATATATATTATATATATATATATATATATATATATTTTATTTATTATATATAATATATATATATATCATATTATAATATAATATATATATAATAATAATATATATATATATATAGTATAAGATATAGTATATTATATATATTCATATTATAATCATGAGAAGATATAATATAAATATAATATATATGTTTTAAAATGATATTACTAAAAACTTCATATTTGGTTTTAACATAAAATTTATTTATATTAAACTTTATTAATTTTTTTTAAAAATAAATATATACTTAAATTTTAGTAGAAACGTTAATCAAATGGTTGTCCCTGTAAATTTTTAACCAATGTGAGCAAGGGCCGCCATTTCATCGCCAACATCCTTCTTGATTCCATACTTGATTATATAAAAAAAAAACCAAGGATAAGTAAAGAGTACTTGACCATCTATCGTGTTCATCACTGGACGGTGTGGGTTAGTTAATTAGTTAACATTATAAAAGAGTGCAACGTTCGTGTTTACTTAAATTATACCTCATATAATACTATTAATCCTAACCTAGTTTTGTGGGAAAATATTATGAAAACTTCCTAATTAAATAATTCCTTAAGTTAAAAAAAATGCAAGAACAGTGCAATAGTTCCGGAAAGTCAAGATTAAATATTTTTTTTATTTTGAAACTACCATCATTATGCTCCTATCTTATGATTCACATGCTCAAAGGATCTGACGTAATTAATTATTGGATTCGAGGGTAGAGCCTGGCCAAGGAACCGTGTTTGAGGTTAAAATATTGTAGCGTAGCCGGTCCTAAGCTATTATTAAAGTTGCCGTAAGTTACTTTATAAACGTAAGACACTTTCTATATATCTTGATTAGTGTTAATCAGTTTATTATTAAAAAATAATTCCAAATCCTTTTACGTAACTGGAATTTTGTGGATGTTTAGGTATGATTATATTATAACTTAGCAAAATAACATATATTTTTATGTTTATAAATAAAATTTTCTCAACTCAAGAAAAAAGTTTTCTATTTTCGTTTATCCGAAAAAAAAATGTGCAATTATATCATGAGTAGAAAAGTATTCACTATTTGTATATGTGACCGTATGTTTCTTAGAAAGAGTTTCGATATCTTAATATCGATAGTCTGGACAATATTGCCTTTGATCATATTGTTTAATCGAGTATGTACGATATATCGAACATATCACTATAAATGATTCACGAAAAGCGCAAAAAGTGTAAATTAAGTAAGGTTTGAATTGTTAAATTGAAAGATTGGAATTTTTAAAGCATTTCTAGTGTTTAAATATAATGATAAAAAAGTTTGATAGATAGTAGTTAAATTGGGTGATAGGAAGAGAAGTTTGAGAATTAAAGCAAATTATCCGCTTAATAATTTAGAAAATTAAAGTTGTTGACATAAGTAGTACATGCTGTGCGATAGGCTTATACTACTTTGAAAAATTAATAAAGCTGCCCTAATTTAATGAATTTTGGATTCAATTTTTATTGGTTAAGAAAATTTATTATAATTAAAGTATAGTAATTAAATTTATGCTAAAAATAGTAAAATTTATTATGGGCTAAGTGATATACCTAAATCAAAATTATGGGCCTAACTGATGAAGAAGCTCAAGCTTTAAGCTCTTGTAAAGCTTCTGTTAAAGCTTTGATAAGAAAAAGAGCTATTTCTAAAGCAAAAATTACTAATAATTTAAAAAAGTTAACTGCTTTTGGTAATGAAAATAAATTAACAGAGCCTCTATTTAGAGCTGTAAATACTGATATTGAGAAAGAAGTCTATTCTATTAAAAGTTTGGATGAAGAGATTGTCATACTGTTGTCTGATAATAATGTAGATAATTTAGATCCTTCTTATTTTAATTCTGAGCTTGAAGGTCAAGTAGATTACCATTTTGAGTTGTCAGCTGAGTTATTGTCCTTAGAAAAATATTTTCCTAAAGAAATTGTAAAAATAAATGAGTGTGTAAATACTGATAATTTTTTGGATTTAATAAATAAGGTTAATATAAATGATTCTAAACTGCCTCAGTTGCAGTGCGAAGTTTTTGATGGATTGGGAAAGAATAAATTACTTTTTTCCAATTTCCTTAATAAATTTAATAATTTAATCGGTAATAAGAGTAATTTAACCAATTCAGTAAGGCTTACTTATTTAATTAGTTTTTTAAAGGATTATGCTCTTAAAGTAGTAAGCCATCTGTCTATTACAGATGAAAACTATGACATAGCCTTAAGGTTATTAAAGAAAGAATTTCTTGATAGGCCTTTCATAATTAATGAAAATTATAAATAATATTTTAGATCTTAAGGTTGATGAAGGCTATGATGAAGGCTTTTTGAAATTGAAAGTGTATATAAATGAACTTAGGTCAATGATTTATGAACTTAAGAGTTATGAAGTAGACTTTTTAGAAGCTGATACACCTGGAAGTCTACTCTTGAGTAATATAATATTTCAAAAATTGCCTAAAGTGTTTAAAAGTGAATTAATACATAAAATTGCAAATAATTATCCTACTTTGGTACAAATTTTTGATCATTATAATGAGGTTATTAATACTTTAAGTATTTTGTCCCAAAATAGGAAGGATGTATCAACCAAAGCTAAAGTAAATAAAGTTTTTCAAGCTACTAAATCTCCTAAATCTAGTACTCTTCAAAATTTTAAAACTGTCAATAATAGTAAAGATTCTAAAATGTATGTAAATAATAAAATAAAAACTCAAACTTACAACCCTGCAATTTGTAAGCTATGTCAATTAAAAAATCATCCTCTCTATTTATGTGACAAGTATCCAACAGTGCCTCAGCGTATAAAACGTGCCAAAGAGCTAAACATGTGTCATCATTGTGGAGGTTTGGGTCATGTGCCTGAAAAATGTTATGGTATTAAAAATAAATTAAGATTTAATTGTTTTAAGTGTAAAGCTAATTCCCATATAACAGCTTTTTGTCCCAATGATATCCCAAATGAGCAAAAATGAGTCTGTTAGCTCCTTATGTATAAGGTTTTTTCAAAAAATGTTGGATAAAGTTTGTATGTTGCCAACAATTGCCTTTTCAAACTCTTTTAAAGCAAGAACAAACAAAAAAGGTTACAGTCAAGAGGAGGCAATGTACATGTTCAACCGTCTGTACATATGCTAAAAAATGGCCATGACAGGTTTAATTAGTAATTTTGAATTTAAAGTTACGATAATTAGAGTACAATATTCAAACTTTCATTGGTGCAAAACAGGGAATTTTTCAGCAATTGTTATTGGGTTTACAATTTAATGATCGCGGAGTTTTTTAGCCATGCCCTTTCCTCATTGACCAATTGATTTTAAATTTAAAAAATATTATAAGAATTCCAGCAGGCGATGAATTTAAAAATACAGAGATAAGAGAAAATTTTAAAGAGAGAAAAATGGGAGTGCCTAGCTGATCTTCTTTTTTTTTTATACCAGTGCTGAGACCATGATGTATGTTTACATAGATGTTTATTAGGCACAGGACTTAATTCAATTTCTTTCCTTCTATTAATTATTTAAGTGAGGGAATGGTGCGGGTGGGAAGTTGGGTTTATTTTAAAATTGCCAAATAAGTATTATTTACCTATAGGTAATGTTCAAAATTTTTTTAACAGAAATCAAAATCAGAGCTAGAAGTAAGGTAAAGTGAAGTATGGCAATCCCATTGATAGGATAGGAGGAGTCTTGCTTTTAGTAAAATGAAAAACCATTGTAAATTTGCAGTTTTAAATCCTATTAAAAAAAAGTTATTTCCACCCTTTTGAATCCTGTATATGATGATTTTTCTGAAGAGAACATGGACTTGATATTTGTTGGTCCATGGAGGAGTGTTGCTACTTACCTAACTTAAAAGAGAGATAAGATCTAGCTCTCTATGATGAGATCGATGATTAAAAAGAATTTTTGTAAAGAATTTGATATTTCTTTCCAATGATGGCATTATTATGGCAAACTTCCTTGGATAGAAGAAAAAATTAAAAAATGTTGCTGTGCCCATGCCCACAATATTCACCTTTCGATATTAATTTTAGAGAGAAAAATTCTTCTCTTAAGCAAAAAGGACTTGTAGAAAGTTATAATAATATTTTTTCTCAATATTTGCAAGATAATATAATTGAAATTGTAAATATTCCTAAATTTAAGAGATGTGATTATATATTTATACCTCACAGACCTATAATAAGAAGTGAGGAGCAGATCACAACCAAGATAAGACCTGTCTTTAATTGCTCTTTTAAAATATCTAAAGACAGCCCTTCCTTGAATCAGGCTTCTTATGCTGGTTTAGATTTAATGAACTCCCTTTTAAAATTACTTTTAGTATTTAGAACTAATAATTATGTTGTCCTTAGTGACATTAAACAAGCCTTTTTGTCTATCAAATTAAGAGACGAATATGACAAAAACAAATTCTGTTTTTTATGGTATCAGAATGATGAATTAATCTCTTTCAGGTTTAAAACTTTACTGTTCGGTTATACAGCGTCCCCTTTCATTCTCCATTATATAATGAAACATCATGTAGAAAAGTTCCCTGATGATAAGTGTAGGGATATCTTGTCTTCTAATTTTTTTGTAGACAACCTGATTTTTACAGGCAATAATTGCAAAGAATTGGAAAAGTTGTACCATCTTACTTTTGAAAGAATGAACCAGGGTGGGTTTGAACTTCGCTCTTGGAATAGTAATTGTGAGCAGTTGTGTGAGAGTATGAGAATGGATGGTAGGTATGTGGAGCATGAAAATGAGTATGAAAAGGTGCTTGGGTATAAATGCAATTTAAAGAAAGATTCCTTGCATGTGTCGTCAGTAAGTTATAGGAGCTCGTGTAGTACAAAGCGACAGATACTTTCTGAAACTTCCAAGTTGTTTGATCCTTTAGGACTTACAATACCTATTACCGTAAGAGGGAAGTTGTTAATGAGAAGTGTTTGGGAAGCTAAAAAAGAATGGGATGAAAAATTACCTGGGGAAATGTTGACTGAATGGGGTAAACTGAAGGAGGATTTAAATGAATTGAGTAAGATTGAGTTTCCACGTCAAGTTGTGAATGAAAGTGAATCCTATGGTCTGAATATATTTTGTGACAGTTCTGCTAAATGTTATGGGTTTGTTGCATATGGTTCAAGTGAAGGAAAAAATAACCTTTTGTTTGCCAAGGCCAAAGTAACACCTGTTAAAAAGACCTATAGTATTCCAACCTTAGAACTATTAGGAGTCCTTTTAGCTTTAAAATGCATATCCACTATTTTAGACTCTTATTTTAACATCATTTTTGAATATGTAAATATAGGTGTGGACTCACAAGTAGTTCTTAATTGGCTTTTGACAGGTGAAACCAAGGTCAAGGCTAAGTATGTTAATAACAGGTTAAAAGATGTTATCACTTTGTGTGATGACATCAGAAGTAAATATAAACTAAAAATTATTTTTAACTATGTGCAAACTGCTCAAAACCCAGCAGACCTTTTGACCAGGGGTTTAACTTTTAAACAATTTGCGAAAAATTTAAATATGTGGAAACATGGTCCAGAGTGGCTTTGTAAGGATCTGGAGAGGTGGCCAAAATTTCTAATGCTTTCACTTTCTCCAGAATTTAGTAATTTTGCTACATTAAATTTTAATACTAATGTAATTAATAATAAACATAATAATATTGATGAAATATTGGAAATAAATAAATTTAGTAAATTTGAAAAAGTAATAAATATAACTAGTTATTTGTTTATGTTTCTAAGCAAAATTACTAAGGAAGACCCTTGCAAAAAAGCTCTTAAATATTGGATCAAAAAAGTACAAAACTCTTCATATACTAAAGAGATTGAATTTTTAAAATCGGATCAAAAGGGTGCAATACCTAACCTAGTTAATAACTTAAATTTATTTTTGGATGGTGATGACATTTTAAGATCAAAGGGTAGAATATCTAAATGTACATACTTTAATTATGATATCAAAAATCCTATCCTTTTGTCAAGATACCACCACTTCACCACCTTATTAATTTTGAAGGCTCATAAAAAAATGCAGCATTTGGGATTAGATAGTACATTAAATTATATTAGAAACCAAGGTTTCTGGATTCCCAAAGCTCGCATAGCAATAAAAAAGGTCTTAAATCAGTGTATGTTATGCAAAAAAATCAATGTGCGTGCTTTTAAATATCCTAAGTGCACTGACATCCCTAAACATCATATGAATTTAGTAATGCCTTTTAAATTCACAGGCATTGACTTTACTGGTCATATATTTGTGACTAATGAGACTACAGGTAAACTGGACAAGATGTTTATCCTATTATTCACATGTCTTAATGTAAGATCAATTCATTTAGAACTAGTCCCTGACATGGGTGTGACAAATTTTTTACTAGCTTTTCAAAGGTTTTGTAACCTATATACCATCCCAGATTTCCTTTACTCTGATAACGCTAGAACATTCGTGAAAGGGGCAGACATCTTGTCTAGGGCTCTGGGGTCCAATGAATTCAGGGATGAACTCAAAATTAACAATATTAAGCATATTCGTATTCCCAATTATTCAGCTTGGTGGGGGTCTTTTTATGAGCGTCAAATACGCACTTTGAAAGTTTGTATGTATAAAGTTATTGGTAGGAAGAGGTTAAATTATTTCGAACTTTTAACAACTTTGTCTTTTATAAAAAATGCTATTAACAGCAGGCCTCTCACATATAGATCAGAAGCTAGTGATCTTGAAACCATAACTCCTAACTCATTCATTCGTTTGAATTGTAATACTTCTCTTATTTTAAAGGATGCAAATGACGAAGTCTGGAAGGAACCTGACAGGGGTTCTTTAGAAAGCACTCTTGATACTCAAGAGCAATTATTTAATCAGTTTAAACAACTATGGTATGAAGCTTACCTATTAGATCTAAGGGAAGCTATGACTGATATATATCAAATCTCTTGGGAAAATAAAATCAAAGTAAATGATATAGTGCTAATAAAATCCATCTTAAAGCCTCGTCCCTTCTGGATGATGGGTAGAGTTATGGAGGTTGTAATTGGTTATGACAACAAAATAAGAACTGTTAAAGTTAAACAAAGTAATGGACAAATATTATACCATTCAATAAGTAATTTGTATCCATTAGAATTGTCCTTAATAATAGATAAAGTCTCTAATGATAAAGATAAATCAAATAATGGTGATAAAGCAGCTGATGACTCGGAGGCAGTAGTTGGTAGACCTAAACGTCAAGCAGCCCTAAAGTGTGACAAGCTCATTAAGTCCAAACTAGACTCATTAAAATAGTCATTGTAGCCCAAGGCTACAATCTCTCTCTGGGGAGATTGTTAAAATTATAATGAAAAAATTTTATTATTATTGTTAAATATTAATTTATTTATTACTTTATTATTTTAAAAATAAATTATACTAAATTTTAGTATCATTTATTATTCAATTGTTTCCTTGTAATATTTAACCAATTGAGCAAGGCGCATATGTATCGCGCAACCTCCTTGATGCATAGTTATTATTTTATAAAAAAACAGGATAAGTAAGTACTTGTGACCATCGTTCGGAAAAAAGTTGTATTTGTTTATATGCAACTTTTTAAATTGTGGTAAACGCCATTAAATCTAGTTTACTTAAAATTTTACATCAATACTATAATCCTAACCTAGTTTATGTTGGGAAATATTTATGAAATACTTTTCTCTAATTAAAATTCCTTTAAGTAAGAAAATGAAGAACATCAATATCGATTTCTGAAGTCAAATAATTTTTGAAACTACCATCATTTAATTGCTCCTATCTTGTGATTCAATGCAAAGGATCTCTGTAATTATAATTTATTATTTCCGAGTTAGAGGCCCTGGCCAGGAAACTGTTTTGGGTAATAAATTGGTAGGTCCTAAGCATATTAAAGTTGCCGTAATTATTATTAAGGTAAGACACTTTTATATTTCTTTATTAGTGTTAATCAGTTATGTATTTTAAAAAGTTCTTTCCGAATAAGATATGTTTCAATTTCTGCTTGAGTATTCACTTATTTTAATTATGAAAGTATGAAAAGGTAACAAATATATATATATAAACTACCTCCTTTCCGGAGTGCATATACATAGATATATATATAGATATTAATATATAATATATATATAGTATATATATATATTATATTATAATAATAATATATATTTATATATATATTATATATATATATAATATATACGTATATTATTATATATAGTATATTATATATATATATATATAGTATATATATATTGGTGCAGTAAACTTGAAAAGAGAAAGGACGATGAAAATGAAATTAGTAACGGTGAAAACGAAGACGATACCAATAAGATCAACTTAAGACTACTCAAGAGCAATCCCTCCTAACTATCGCATTATTTCGCATGATGAAGAAACCACACCCAGGCCCAGCACTTCGACAAGTCAAGATAGGTCCAGATTTCGGAGGCTAGTGTTTCAGTAGATGGCTGCCATAATGTTCATGTGGTTTGTAAGGAACATACAAACACAGGAGTGGCATAAAAACTGCTGTTGAAGCTGCAAGATTGTTCCATACAGGACGTGCCGGTATAGACATCCAAATTAACAAGCATTTCAAAAGAAAAATCATAGAAGAAAATAAAAAAAATTATCAATCCTCATAATTCATGTGTTGACCATTTTTGGCTACGCGCGATTTACCGCTTTGGGTAAGCATCATGATGAGGGAGTGGTGCAAGATTTGTGCCGCTTACGAATAGATGCCGGAGATCAGTCATTGAAAACCATTTTGAAAAGGGGGAAGAAAAAAATGCCCACATACCAATCAGTTCAGATTCAGAATGAGATTATTTCTCTATGTGGTGGTACTTAGTATAAAGGAAGAAGCATCGTTAATAAGGTAAGGAAGCGTGCACGTATAGCTTACTAGTATGAACCGACCGGGGCCCGGCCCCGGCCAAAAATCAGGAAAAACCGGGGGTTTTCTACCGGGGTTAAATGTAAATTTACACTAAATAAATGGGTTAAAAAAGCAAAAGTAAAAAATATATTTAATTCCATTACTCCTTTCATAAATTGATGCAAATATATAAACATACCAAATATAAATCAATTTTTTTTGGTACTTACTATGATCACGAAAATAGCTTGAGTAAATTTATAAATTTTCGACTTTGCCACAACTAAATATTCGAAATGTTGATATATCAAAACGAAATACGGAAAAGGAAATTTAAAATTAGTGGATGGCCGATTGTCATTTTTCGCATCCCGCGGGATGGCGGATGCGGATGGTTTTGATTTTAACATCGGGATGCGGATGGCGGATGCGGATGTCTGATATATATATAGATATATATTATATATAATATAGTATATAGTAATATAATATATAATATATAATATTATATATAATATATATATATTATAGATATAATATATATATATATATATATATATATATATATATATATATATATATTATATATTATAGTATTATAGTATTATAGTAACAATCTATTTATATAACTGTTACCGGGGTGCGGGACGGGAAACCCAACTCAAAATGCACGCCCCACCCAACCTCTTTTACTCCAACCTGCTCTCTTAATTGAAAGAGATTTACAATGGAATTATATTCTTTTGGCACTAGTATTGAAATTCAAATAGGGGAAGGTTGTGCTTGAGAAACATCAATTTTTCTGCCTTTTTGTCAGAGTCTGTTCTCTTTTCATCATATATTAACCCAGCATGGCTAAATACTCTCTCACTTGGAATACTAGTTGCAGGAAGGCAGTAATTTCCTTACAATTTACTTAAGCGTGGGTAAACATTGTGCTTAACTTTCCACCAACTGATAGGATTATCATTGCATCTAGTCGTTTTTTTAGGTGATAGTTTTCAATCATTTTGCACATTTTTTGGTACTGTGTGTGTTTCTTCATCACTACTGGACTGTAGAAATGTTTCCAGTGAATCTGTATTTTCATTTTTTTCCTTTTTAATGGATGGCGAGTTAATAGAATTTCGGATTGAAGTTTTGAACGTGACGATTTAACTTGTTCTACAGGTGTGTTACCTAAAAAAGCTTGCCTTTATAACAGGATCAAAGTAAGTTGCAATGGAAGAAGGTCATTAATTTCCACAGAACCCAAAAGCGTTTTCTAGCTCTAGTTTTATTACTCTTTCATTCTTTTTAAACCGTCATCATTTTCAGTAGAAGATGGTTCAAAAAGCTTCCTTAGTGCGTTGAGATTAATGAGTATTGCATCTAGAGTCATTTAAAAAGTGCACGAGATTTTTTTTTTTTTTTTTTTTTTTTTTTGGTAATTTCGTTTCCAAATGGTTATTTTCCAATAGGTAATGTGGATGATGTCCTTTTCCATTATTAGTAAGAATGTTACTTATGGAATACAAACTTGGCCCGTTTACAAAAGCAAGAGGTTCTCTAGCGATACCGATTCTTTCCATTTATATGACATGTAACCCTATTGCAGCGAGTTGGAACATCTTTGAAAACAGTAAGAATATCAAGCCGTTTTTGAATGCCTTCAACTCATTTTCTTTTTCATTTATATGTATTTTTATTAAAAATTATTTATCAAACCTCGACAACAAATATCCGAGCAACATCCGCAGGGCAAAGCGCGATGCGGATGCGGTCTTTGTATAATTTGCGGGATGCTTCGCGGTGTGGTAAAAGCCGTTTGGAAAATAATAGATTGTTAAAATAAGTTTTCTTTTAATTTAAAGTAAATATCTTCAGGAAAATCAAATATTTTCCGAAGATCTCTTTTCAAAATTATTTATTGAATGAATTACATTATATATATTATATATTATATATGATAATATATATATATATATATATATATATATATTTAATATATATATATAATTATATTAATATATATATATATATATATATATATATATATATATATATATAATATATTATATGGTAATATAATATATTATTCTAGAAAATGCATATTTATTTTCTAAAAATTTCTTTCCGAAATCATTATTATTTTAATGGAAATTAATAAATTTGTTTTCAATTTGTTATAATGTAAAATTATTAATTAATTGAAATTATTATTTAATTTGTCATCCAGCTTTAAGACTTTCAGTGTTTTGACTTACATTTCTAATTTAAAGCTAACCCGGCCCCGGCCCCGGCCCCGGCAAGAAATTCCCCGCCCCGGTCGGTCGTCTAGCTCTAGCAGTATGAAACACCACTGATTATTATGTGGAAAGCCAACAATTATCCATAGGGTTGCGCTATTTTGACAAAGAGTCCGAGTGTCAAAGAGGAAGTTTATTGGCTTTGTTAGAGCCTGAAAAGGCGCTTGACGCAAAAACGACATTGCCAAAAGCCCATGACGATTTTGTTCACGACTGAAGAAACTAGATCCGCGAGAAATGCGGGGGCTGGGGTTTCGATGGCGTTCTACGACTGTATGGCCAAGAAGGGATGGTGTTCAACCAATATATGTGCGGAAAAAAGTATAAAAAAAAGCACTTGTTCTTTCATTGCTCTTCACACAAACAAAATCTAGTAGTAAATGATTTGAACACATACCAGAAATCCGCAATATACTGTGGGAACTAAAAGGACATTATTACGTTTTTAGCGATCGGTCTTGAGAAGAAAATAATGCCAAACAATCACAAGCCTGTGCCAGACCATATGTCTAGACAACACAAGTGCATCAGAGTGTTTAAGGAGGACTTTGTACGAATATGCAAGCATTAGAAAACCTTCCATTGAAGGGAAATACGCGCCACAAGAAAAAGGCGGGCTTGGAGTTGCATTGCAGCGGCATGTAGTCTCATTCATTATGGACTATGATATTGATCACGAGTACTCTGCGAGTGTTAGATCCAGTTTTAAATAGCTCTCAAGTCCAAGGACCTTGGATATCGTCAAAAACCTCGCAGCACATTCCAACATATTGTGGAAATGGTTGGGAGCCATCGGAAAGATGAAGAAAAAAGTCACCGATGAAGTGTTAAAAGAAGCTAATCAAAATCGCCGAGCAAACTCGGGACTTGATCGAAAATAACCACGGATTTTTTGTTAGCCAAGCAGCACCGCCAGGCAGCCAACCCATTTCCAACAAAACAAATCCCACGGAGTTCTGGAGAAGATCCTTAATACCTCCGTATCTGGATTCTATAAACCTCGTCTTTTTGAATTACTGGTTTTCTACTGAAATACACCTGCTTTATGCGATTGACATCAATTACTCTACATCCTTCACATGCTACTAAAAACAATCGAATGAGTTAAATGAAAAGGCAGCCTTCCATTTGTATAGTTTTACCACTTATAAGCATAGAAGAAAGAGCTAGGAACTGTGGTACAAAATTGGAGGACAAAAAAACTGAGTAGTGAAGAACTGAAAGATCTTGTTGTCTCCCAAGTCTTAAAGCAGACTGAACCCCTTTCTTTCGTCGACGAAAAAGCTTTGATGATACTACTCGCCAGCCATGCACCACCAGTTACAGTAGAACACTCTTCAGTACTTGCGAGGATTCAGAACTGGCCTCACAGGACTATGAAAGGCGACAGGTTAAACGGGATCTGCTATTGATGAGTGTTACATGAAGATTGTATTGCAATTATGATTATTTTATTCGAAAAGTAATGTAGTTAAATTGCTGTGAAGACTCAAAGAAATTAATTTTTAATAATATCAAAAATTTTTGCCAACTGCTCTATATTGTAAGTTTTCTATCATTGCTATTGAATTTGACTTCTATGTGTTTAATAAAATATTTCTTTTTAAATATTAATCGATTAATTATCCATACAAAGTTTCTAGTTTTATTGTCTTCTTTTATATATATATATAATTATATATATATATATAATTAATATATATATATAATAATTATATTATATATATTATATATATATAAATATTATATATATATATTATATATATATATATATATAATACTTCTGCCCTGGCCCACCTTAATTGGAGGCCACCATATATAATTATATAATATATAAGATATATATATATATAATAAATATATATATATATATATATATATATATATATAAAATAAAAAAAAAAATATATATATATGATATATATTATTATATATATAAGCCTAATTAAAATTTAAGCTCTGCCCCCCCTAGCCTTTGGAAGCTGGCGGACGCCCATTGTTCTAAGTAATTATTTTTATTTATTATTGGGTAGACTGGGACATTCTAGAGAGGTTAATGCAGCTTCTTAATTATTATTCAGAATAATAATTAAGAAGCTGCAATGTAACCCCTCTAGAAATGTCCCAGCAACCCATAAAAGAATAATATTATACTTAAGAAGCGCGCATGCGTCCATTTAGACTGTCCCAGGTCAACCAATAAAATAATAAATTAACAAAGCCGCATTGCCCCTCTAGAATGTCCCAGAGTCAACCGATAATAAATAAGAATAATAGTTAAGAAGCCAAATGGGCCTATCGTAGACTGTCCCAGTCAACTAATAATAATATTAATGAATGAAAATTAAAAATTAAAAAAGGTCGCATTGGCCCGCAGAAAGTGGCCAGTCATCCATAAGTAATTAAAAAATAAGAATAATAATGCAGAAGCCGCATGGCCTATCTAGACTGTCCCAAATAACCACTATAATAATAATAAAAATTATAATTAAGAAGCCACATTGGATCCCTCTAGAATATCCCAGTCAAACTGATAGATAAAATAAGAAATTAATACTTAAGAAGCCGCATGAGACTATCTAGACTGTTCCAGTCAGCCAATAAAATTTAATAGAGTATGAGGAAGCCGCATTGGCCCCTCTTAGAATGTCCCAGTCAACCTTTAAAATTAACTAGAATTGAATAATTTTTAATAATTAATTAATGTAATTAATGAATAATATTTAAATTTGAAAAGAAGCACATGGGCCTACCTAGACGTTCCCAGTCAACAAACAGCTCAAATAAATTTAGGAATAATAATTAAAAAAAGTCGCATGGCCCCTCTAGAACGTCCCAGTCAATCATAATAATTAATAAATAGAATAATAATTCAGAAGCCGCATGTGCCTATCCTAGACTGTCCCAGTCAAAGAACCCATAATAATTAATAATTAAGAAATAAGGTTATTCTTAATTATAATTGTTATGGTTAACTGTGACAGTGTCTAGATAGGCCCATGCAGCTTCTGAATTATTATTCTTATTTATTAATTTTTGCTGGTTGACTGGGACAGTCTAGGTAGACCATGTGGCTTCTTAATTAAAATTCTTTTCATTAATACATTAATTATTATTAAAAATTATTCTTAATATCTTAATTTTTTATGGGTGGCTGGGGACATTCTAAAGGGCCAATGCGGCTTTCTCAATTATTAATTTTCATTGAGTTGACTGCGGACGCTTTAAAAAGGGACCATGCCGGCTTCTTAAGATTATTTCTTATTATGTTATGAGTTGACTGAACATCTACATTGATCAAATGGGACTTTCTTAATTATTATTTAGTATTATTAATTAATAATGATATTAAGTTGAACTGGGACAGTCTCGATAGGCCCATGCTGCTTCTTAAGTATTATTCTATTATTATTTCTTATGGGTTGATTGAGACATTCAAGAAGGGCCAATGCTGCTTCTTAATTATTAACTTTTATTGTTTGACTGTGACAGTCTAAAATGGACCATGCGGCTTCTTAATTATTATGAGTTGACAGGGACATTCTAGAGGAATCAATGTGGCTTCTTAATTATAATTTTTAATATTTAATTATATGGTATTCAAACTTAATTGCATCTGAACTGAGTATCCTAAGTTTTATTTCTATTATACTTATTATTGGGTTACTGGAACATTCTAGACGGGCCAATGCGCTTCTTAGTTATTAATTTTTTTAGTTGGTTGACTGGGACAGTCTTAAAAAGGACCATGCGCTTCTTAAGTATTATTCTTATATATTATGGGTTGACTGGGACATTCTAGAGGGGTTAATGCAGCTTCCTAATTATTATTCTTAATTATTAGTATTATGAGTGACTGGGGGACAGTCTAAAATAGGCCCATTGCGACTTACCTAATTTATTATTTTCTTATTTATTAATAGAATTGGATTTGGGGGGGGGGAGGGGACTGGACATTCTTTACAGAGGGCGCCAATGCGGCTTTTTAATTATTATTAATTCTAACTATTAATGGGTTGACCATGACAGTCTAGGTAGGCCCATGTGGCTCTTAATTATAATTACTATTCATTAATACATTAATTATTATTAAAAATTATTCTTAAATTCTAAATTTATGAGGTGAATGGGACACTCTAGATTGGATTATGCGTCTTTTCTTCATCTCCTTGTATATATATATATATATATTATAATATATATATATATATATATATATATATATATTATATATATATATATAAGTATAATATATATATATATATATATATATATAATATATATATATATATATCATTATATAATTTCGCGGACGTCACGAAGATCAGAAAAAAATCAAAAAAATTTAATCAAAAATGGATTTTTTTCTAAAAAAAAATCAAAAAAATCCCCAACCCTGGTTTTAAATACTGTTTGCATAGTAAATTTGTGTGTTCACTATGGTTGTTTTATATTTTAAATCAACTTCTGTAAGCATTGTTCTCGTATATTTGAAGTGCATAGCAGACAACAATGTAAGTATTGCTCTTTTTTTGTTAATTTAAGCCATGACCAAAACATGTAGCAAAATAATTAGATTACTAACAACAAAAATTAGACTCGTCTCAAGACAGATATTCAAAAATACATCAAAGCCTCTATTTGTATTCGCGAATATTTATTATAATTTTATTTATTTGTAATTCTTTCTGAGTGTGATGGTATGATGTGTTGTTGCTAGAAGGAGACAGAAGCGTTCGCGAGAATTAAAATGTATGTAATAAGTTAACATTTCCAAATCCCTAATTAATAAGTATTAGCTGCATCTCATTTTAAATTTTTTCTCCCCAACCAGCCCACCCTTAAACGAACAGTTCTTAACATCAACAATAAAGTCCGGCTACTCCCATACGGCTTCTTAACTCCTCCAATCTTAAACAGCTGATCTCTATACCCTTTCTTTTCTACTTTGCTCAAGTCCTTCTCTCCTCCTGACCTTTCCAAAATCTTCTCTCCTCAGCAGAAGTCTTCTATTCGAGGCGATCAACTTCCCTGCAAGCGTTCACTAATGTTTTTGACGTGCTAAAAAGATTTTCCTCGTTTACTGTAATAAAAAACAAAAAAATAAGAATAAATGAACAAAAAAAAAAGCGAAAATGGGATTACGAAAAATATTATATGCAACTTTAATGCTCAAATGAATAATAATACTCTTTCAGAATGTTATCAAACAAAACTGTAAATGAGTTTGGGTTTTATAGAATGAAATAAATATCACATAAGGTATACCAAATATGACTCCTAATTCTGATTAGGTACTGCAAAACACCAGTAAGCAATTAATATTTTTGATTTTGTCAGAATCTTAAACCGAATAAATATATATATAGAAATATAATATATAGATATATATATATGTAAATATATATATATAAATAAGTAATAATATCATATATATTAAAATGTATATAATATATATAATATATAATATATATATATTATATAGTATAGAGTATATATATTAATATATTATATATATTATATATATAATATAATATAATAATATATCATAATTATATATTAGGTATATTATATATATGTTAGTGATAACTATATAGTACATTATAATACTAATATGGTTGGAGTGAGCGCACAGTCCTCAGTTAAGTTATGCTAGATGTGACACTGGGCAAGTGTCTGAGCTTTAAAATTCGGCTATGTGATGAGAAAGGAACGAATGCTAGAGTATGTAGCGAAAGCTTCACTCCCTGTAGATGAAATGGCAGAAGCTTCTGGTGCATTAAATCTTGAATTAGGGGACGTAATCTTAGTGCAGCGTTGAGTCCTTAAGCATGCTATGCTTACTGTGTTATGTATGTATGAGACTAATGTCTGCGAATAATAAATATAGATCTAAAGTTCATTGCTGTCAGATGCCCCGGGACAATCTTAGGCAGCTAGGCGGAGGCTGTGCTAAAAGCAATTAAAAATACAATAACGTATAAGAGTTGCATGTGGGTTGTGAAGAAAGGCGTAAATGAAGAAATAAATGCAAACTGTATATTTTTGAAATGGTGTTTAGTCAACGGAAAGCGATGAATGATAGTCGGGTGGTAAGCGGACATTAGTGAAAGTGCCGACCCACCGCTGCTGCGAGCACCCGAAGAAAGTTGGATTGACGGATGAACGAAGTGCTGAAGGAGCAGAAATGTGAGTTTGGCAGAAGGCGAAATAAAGCTGCCATGAGTAGGGAGAAATGGCGGGTTTTATGGGCCATGGTTTCGCCCACCTGGGCCAGGATGAACCCTCCATTACATTGACGATTTACCCATAGTGAGGCTCCGTCGCGGCCAGTCTCATGAAGCCTTAGCGTGATTTTCTGTCTGTGACCGAGACTTCAACTAATTTTAAGTAGATACAGAGGCGTAAGCTGCCGGCTTTACTTTTCGAATTCATACTCCCTACTCTTTTCTCCGATGCTTTAGACGCCCTCCTACTTCCCAATACTTGGAAAATAAGCGTATAGCTTGAAGAAAGAAAGAAATAATATATAATATATTATCATTTAAAGTATATAATGATATATTTTATATATATATACCCAGCATAGGAATTACGATAAAATATTATATATATATATAAGTAGTAACTATGACAATATAATGATAGTAATAATAGTATATATAATATAACTTATATATTAATATATATTAAATATAAGATATATTATATATACTAAATATTATATAATATTATATGTGAAATATATATATATCACTTATAGTAATTATATATATATATACCAGACGCGTGCGCACTTCCGCCCCCTCTTATCCGCCCTAGCTCCGCCCCCCCCGCACGCACTACCAGAATAGTCGACTTAGCGCCGAGCGTGGAGTCGCACGCAACCGATTAGCGGACTTGCCCACTTCACAACCATGCGCCGCATCAAAAAAAGTTTCCGGCTCTTTTGGTCCGCCACTTTTTTTTGAAAATGAAAGTCTATATTTCTTGTTTATTAAGATTCTTATAATAATAAAGAAATATAATTAATTAAGTTTATAACTAATACGATAACAACTATATACTTTTAGTCTAAGACTATTGTTTTTTAAAAATAAAATCAAAACCAATCTCAACTTCTTAATGCCGACAAATATATAAATAAATAACATTTAAATTACATTTTATAGACTGAGTGCTAATACCTCTTCATAACTTTAATAATATATATTGCTATAATAACTATGCAATATCCATCGACTCGGCAGCCGAGCTTTCATGGATTCTACTAAAAATCATTAACAAAATAGACCTTCTATGGTACAGGCCGCTCGTCAAAAAATTCAGAAGGAGCAGAATGATTTTTAGTGAGACCTTAAATTAGCCCAATGGACTGCTGAAGCGAACAACACCACACTTCTCACAAGACAGCTCCCTTTCAGCCGATAGCGCCCAGAATGTTGAACTCATAAAATATAATACACCTCCCCTACTTCTGCTGCATGTAGACCGATATTGAGACGGAATGGTGCCGATATTTGATGGCAAAAAGGCTTAGCCCGCTTAACTGCTTTTAATTTTAGGCAGCTAATCTTTTTGAAAGCCAAAAAAAAATGCAATATGATCTCTTTTCTTGACCTAATCCTAGAGATATCAAAAATCTTGAATTTTGTAAATATTCATTCAAGTTATATAATATTATAAATAAACTTTTATATATATACTATTTAGCTATTTAATATAAAACCTTGTGCAAGTCCACAATTAGGGAAACGTGCGGATGCGATAGCGGAGGTTTATGGTCAATAGCTGTCGAGGTGCGCTACGGACTACGTTTCTCGAGTGCGAGGTCCCTACGGACTACCCCTAAATGACGGGCGTGCCACTTATATATACACCAAAATCTGGGTCAACTAACTTTTTAAAATTTTACTTTAGTTGCAAACTCAAAATTTAAAATATTTTTTCAACCAATTTTTTTAATATCACTAACTATAACACCAAATCATTAACTTTCTCATTTACAATACTTTAATATAAAAACAATTTAGCAGATTAGAAAAGCTAATGATAAATAACAACATTGAAACTACCAAGAACCTTGCCCACATCCATCACACCTACCCCAAATAATTAAAAACCCCTGAAACTCCTTAATGACTCCCAAAATACCTTATAATATAAGAATAACCTAGACTTATCGTCTTCCAATGAAGCCAATTTCGATGTTCAAATCAGCTGTTCTTGTCCACAGTCACCAATTGTTTTTCCTCTTTAAGTTCTTACGTTGCGTCCAATCAGTCGTTTAGTTTATCAACATCACTTTGAAGAGCCTTGAAAAAATTTAAAATTTTCAATATTTGTATGTGAACTTTTATATTTTCTTGACTTCCAAAGATAACTAACATCATATATATTATATATAAATATATATATATTATATAGGCGAGAGTTGAGTCACCTCCTCTCATACGAGAGACCTGTTCAAATCCTCGCTAACAGTATGGTTTTATTCTACCGGCAGAATTAAAAACTGACTCTAACACTGTTGGTCGCTGTGATACCGGCCTTAAAGTCATTTCCTTGTCCCCCGTTTACCCACCTGCATATGGAAAAGCACGTTTTAAAAGTAGTTGTTTTTTTATATATATTAATATAATATATATAATATAATTATAATATATATATATAATATAATATATATATATTAATATAATATATAATAATAAATACTATATATATAATATATATATTATATATATATAGTAATATAAATTTATTAAATATAAACCATCATCATCTCATCATCATCACACCCACCTTCTCGTTCTCACCGGGAACAAAAATGTTAGAAGATACGATTTAGTCGAAAAGAAAGCCCAGCCTTACCACCCCCTTCATACCCTTTAGTGAGAGAGCTCGCCGCAGTCTGAAAAAATCCCACCCTAGAGCTTCACGGGACCGCGACGACCCCCACTATGGTAAATCGTCATGTAGGTTCATCCCTTTGCCCAGGTATGCCACAACCACCCCTTCACCAAAAAACTAAAAACCCCACCATATGCACCTTTCTTCTCGCATCTGCCAAACTCACATTCCCCTCCTTCACGCATTCCTGACTCAATCCACTTTTTCTGGTCTCCCAGCCGGCAGTCACATCACACTCACCAACTAAACATTCTGCTAACCAGCCGATATCATCCATCCTTTTCCACAGACCAAAACCATCTCAACTAGTTCATTTATTCTCCATATACTCCTTTCTTCACACCACACAACTCTCGATAATGACGTTCATTTTCCCCATCTTATAATCTTTCACACTCTAAACGCTTCCTAAATTTGTCCATTCGATACATCTGTACTATTAGATCTATATTCCAAGACCATAGTCTCACTATTACATTAACACAGAAACAACATACCCTCATGAAACGCATAGCCCACTCAAGACTTAGTTTACTACGTTTACTTTCAAACCCCTCCTTTACACATCCTGCCCAAATCTCTCAAAAAATCCTCTCAAACTCTTCAAATTCATGCCACAAAAAACCAATCATCCGCATATAATAGAGCACCCTCCACTCTCTCCATCTCCATCATTCTAATACCATCCCTTGCCACCCCAACCTCATTCTTTCATAATCCATCCATATACAAATTAATAAACCAAGGAGACATAACACAACCCTGCCTCACCCCGCTATTATATTAAACCAACCGCTTTCAACCCATTTATTCTTACACCCACGCTTCTCTAACCGTCAAAAATACTTTTATTAACACTTAAACTTATCGCCAACACGATACATATATATATACCCGTATTAAGTAAATAAAAATATTATTTATATTAACATAAGATATTATAATATATATCTTTAATTATAATATATATAATATATATATATAAACCATATATTATAATAACACTGGATATATTGATGATGCAGTACTCTTGGCCAATTTTGAATATAATATTTTACTGTTTACTTTATTATTTAATGGGAGTGAGCGTAACAATAATTACCATCACTTACACTATATCAAAACATTAATTAACATTTTAAATAAAAATTTATAACCTCTCTCCGAAAGCAGTTCCACTTTACTCAGATAGAATCTCTCTTCGGTCAAAAAGGGAAATGTAAATTTTTGTTAGGTCGCACTCTTTCCTCATAACTCACTTGAGTCCAAATTTGTAGACCAAGATCTCCTTCTCATTATTCTGTCAACCAAACTTTGTGAAACACGAACCGGAAATATCTAATCTCAAATCCCAGTCAGTATTGTCAACTGCCAACTTGATGCATTAAGGAAAATCGCTAATTTTTACTAATAAAGGTCCGTCCATTATTCACTAGTTACCATATATATTGTGAGCAGACTCTTGTTGTGCGATGAAGAATTGATAAAAATGAGACATGAACATATAAGGAATTGTTTGATGTGGAATAAAGCGTAATACTCGAATTAAAAACGAGAGTTACATTGATATTGGTTCATTTGGAAAGGATGCGCCGATAGGCCTCCCAATCGGATCAAAGTGTATTAGAAAAATTATCATTTCATTCCCCTCCACCAATCTTTTATAATTTATTTACAATCTTCATTCTTCTTTCCAAACTTTTTAATTGCCTCAGAGTTGCTCGAGTTTATAATTTTCGGATGTGTCCGAAATGATCTTTGTTTTAGATTTGACTTTTATCGGAGTTGTCCAATTTAGTTTTGTCGTCTTTTTTTCTTAAATATTTCTTTTCGGGTAAAAAAAATTCTTCTTTAACTTTATTAAAACCGTATTAACGCACTGTGGCGTCTTTTTTAAAGCTCAGAGGAGCTTATTTCCTTTTAACTCTCAGGGGCGCTTTTCCTTTTAATGCTCAGTGGGGCGCTTTTCCTTTTAACTCTCAGGGGCACTTTCATATACGCTCATATATATATATATATATATATATATATATATATATTATTATATATATATATATTATATATATATATATATATATATATATATATTATATATATATATATATATATATATAGCGTCGTTAGGGGGGGGCAGGGGGGGGCAGCTGCCCCCCCCTAGAAGTGTTTACTCTTATAGAGTCTACCTGCGGTTTTTTTTAATTTTTTTTGATACAACGTCCCTTTCCGGGTGGCCGTTAAGTACGTTTTACGATATATATATATATATATAGTATATTATAGAAATGTATAGCTAATATATATAAATATATATATAATATATATATATATATATATAATATATATATATATATATAGTAACGAGTATATGGTGAATCCTAGTTGCAATCCGTCATTTTCTCACATTTCTCTTGCCGATACGGTCTTTTCACTCATTTTATATGCTCTTTTAATTTGTCAAGATAAGAGCTGTGGTTTGTTATTCTATCTATGTTTTTTTTTTAAATGTTGAATGTATATATATAAATTCTAGATTTTGTGTTCAGTCAGATTCTCAATTCTTTAATTAAGTGTTTAGGATTTAAGTAGCATTGAAATTGTCAATCCGTGACGCTACTCTATAATTTTTCTCAGTCTCAGTCTAAGTATATTTCAATTTCATCAATCATGGATCTTAGGAGATTCCTTGGTACGTATTTTTTTTCTTTATATATTATAATAAAATTTTGTGTATTTACTTCTTAAAAGTAGGAATTTTGTAACACATGATCATACTTGTCCATATGAGGTTAGCTTCATTTTAAAAACTATTTTTATTTACAACACGAAATTAGTGTTTTACATAGTTTGCTATACTTTTAATTTTTAATCTGTGATCATCTTTGATGAGCTAGTAAAATTATTAGCCTATGGCCATATGTGGCGAGATCATCATCATAATATATATAATATTAATATTTTGTAATATATATATATATATATATATATATATATATATATATATATATATATATATATATATATATATATTTTTTTTATATATACATACTCTATATTATATATTTTCTGTACCATCCATCCTGTTAGGGTATGCCTGTCAGATGCTACTCCCCCAGAATCTTCTCCAAAGATTTCTATCTTCAAATGTTCGTTCTTCTTCTACTTCCTCTACCGTCTTGCCTCTACGTTGTACAGCCTCTGCCACCGAATCCATCCATCTCTTCCTCGGTCTTCCTGCTGGTCTCCTACCTTCTGGTCTCCAATCCATCATCTTTCTCATTCTTTTCACTGCAAACCATCTTAATGGTTCTCTCACGCATTACAACAGGTTCCACCCAGTTTCTCTCCTCACCCTCGCTCCTCATTCTGTCTCTCAGCGATACTCCTCTAATGAGTCTAAGTACTCTCATTTCCGTAGCTTCTATTCTGCTTTTTTGTATCGTATTCAATGTCCAGCATTCAGATCCATACAACAATATTGGTCAGAATTGTTTTATATATTAATTTTTTAACCTCTGTTGGTATCCCTTTCTCCTTTAGCAACGGGTATAACATTCCCACATTCTGTGAAAATCTCCCAATTCTCCCTTTCAACTCGTCATCTTGTCTTCCTTGATCATCAAATACCACGCCAAATACTTAAATCTATTCACTTGCTTAAGCCTTATATCTTCTATGTTCACTACTATCTCTTCCCTCTCTCTTGCAATCACCATTATTTCCGTTTTCTCTAAGTTTATTCTCATGCCCATTGACTTCAGTACCTCATTCCATCTATTCACAGCTTCTTGCAGGTCTTGAGCTCCTGATGTTATCACTGCCGCATCATCCGCATAAACCAAAGTGTGTTCCCTATTCTCCCTTATGCATATCCTTTTAAGGCAGCTGTCCAGGTAAAGTGCAAAGAGCAATGGTGACAGTATACATCCCTGTCTAACCCGTTTTCACTTCATCGGATCTTCTCAACATCCTGTTCCAATCTAACCGTACTTATTGGATTTCCATACATACTTTTGATGGCTGCAATCAGACTTTCTGGTATGGCCTACATCGGATCTTCTAACACCCTCCCCAGTCTCTCTCTATTTATTCTATCGAATGCTTTTTCAAAGTCTATGAATGCAGCATACGCCTTTTCATTCCACTCTATGATTTTCTCTGTTAACATCTTCATGTAAATTATTAGGTCAGTGATACTTTTCCCTGGTCTGAAACCGTGCTGCCATTTTCCAATTTTGTCCTCGACCTCCATCCTCAATCTTTTTTCCAAGATCCTCTCATATATTTTACTCACCCCCACCAACAATACTATTCCTCTATAATTTCCGCATATTCTTTTATCTCCCTTCTTTATGTATCTTGACAGATTACTGCTTTCCTCCATTTTGTTGGTATTTTTCCTTCTTTCCATACTTGGTTTAACAATCTTGTTGTTAACCATTTAGTTATTCCCTCTCCAGTTTTGAATATTATTATTTAGTCCATCGTATTCTGCACTTTTCCCATTTTTTAGTATCTTAATTGCTCCTTTCACTTCCTCTATCTCTATCATTCTAATTTCTCATGTTCTTGTCTTACTCTCAGGGTATTTCATTCATTCCCTTCTCCCTTCATCTCCGCTCAATAATTCTCGAATACTCGCTCCATCTTCCGTCACCTCCTCTCCTCTAGAAGAAGGTTTCCCCTCCTTATTCAGACGTATGCATTTGCCGGTTCTTATTCCTCTCATGCTCTTGGCATTCCTACAAAAGTTTTCCCGTGCCCCTCGTATCCTCCTTCAGTTCTCTTCCTATTCTTCTCCAAGTAATGTCCATACTTCTTCTTTTTACATCCTCTGCATGGTTTCTTGCGTTTACATATTTTATCCTGTTCCCCTCCGTTCTCGTCTTCATCCATTTCCTATACTCTTTGTTTTTGAGTTTCACTCTATATATATATATAACACTATATATATATATTATATATATATAATATATATATATATATATATATATATAATTGTTTGCAGTAAAATTTGAAAAGAAAGAGCGGGGATAAAATTGGAAATGTTAGCGGTGAAAACGAAGAACATACCAATAATTCAACAAAGACTACACAAGAGGCAATCCCTCCTACTTCGCATATTTCGCATGATGAAGAACCCACACCCAGGCCCAGCACCTCGACGAGTCAAGATATGGTCCAGATTTCGGAGCTAGCGTTTCAGCAGATGACAGTCACGAAAATGACATTGGTAGATGATACGTTGGACATTCATCTATGATTTCGACTGAGAAAAGAAACAGTTACTGAAAGAGTGTTGGATTCCACCTAAGACCTATAATTTTTTGGAAGATGCTACCCACTTAAAGAGGAAATTCAATATGAATGGTTGGAGACATATTCACTTTGGCTGACATATTCCAGGCACCTAAAGGGAGCAATTTGCAAGTTTTGTATTTTATTTTCCCAAATAAAAGTTTGTTTCAGAGGGGGTCCTAGGCTCTTTACAATAAGACCTTTCACTAAAATATAAAGATGTTCATGCGGTTTGTAAGGGACCATACAAAAACAGAGTGGTATAAAACTGCTGTTGAAGCTGCAAGATTGTGGATCTGTATGACAGGACGTGCCGAAGACTATTCCAAATTATACCGACATTATCAAGAAAATCTGATAGAATGAAAAATAAAAATCATAATATTATTCCTCATAATTCATGGTGTTGACATTTTCTTGTACGCGCGATTTACCGCTTCGGGTAAGCATCATGATGAGGGAGTGTTGCAAATTTGTGTCGCTTACGAATAGATGCCGGGGATCAGTCATTGAAAAGCCATTTTGAAAGGGGAAGAAAAATGCCACAAACCAATCAGTTCAGATTCAGAATAAACTTCATTTCTCTTAATGTGGTACTACTATCAAGGAAAGCATCGTTAAATAAGGTAAAGGAAGCCTTGCACGTATAGCTTACCATAAGCAGATGAAACCGCTGATATTTCTGGAAAGGAACAATTTCCATAGTGTTTGCGCTATTTCGACAAAGAATCCGATGAAGTCAAAGAGGAATTTATTGGCTTTGTGGAATGAAAGCGCTTGACGCAAAAAACCATTGCGAAACCATTGACGGTTTTGTCACGACCGAAGAACTGATCCGAGACAATGCGTGGCTGGGTTTCGATGGCTTACTCTACGATGTCTGGCAAAGAAGTCCAACAATATTGAGGAAAAGTATAAAAAAGCATTGTTCTTTCATTGCTCTTCACACAAACAAATTTTAGTAGTAAATGATTTGAACACAATACCAGAAATCCGCAATACTGTGGGAACTATAAAGGACATTATTACGTTTTTTCGCGAGACGGTCTTGAGAAAAAAATTAATGCCAAACATCCCAGGCCTATGCCAGACCAGATGGTCCTGAACAACACAGTGCATCAGAGTGTTAAAGGAGCACTTTGTACGAATGATGCAAGCATTAGAAATTCCTTTCCATTGAAGGAAATATGGCCACATGAAAAGGCTTTTCAGTTGCATTCAGCGGCATGTAAGTCGCCATTCATCATGGCTAAGATATTGATCGCGAAATACTCTGCGATTTTAGCCAGTTGTAAATGCTCTCCAATATAAGACCTTGGATATCGTCAAAACCTCTCAGCACATTCAACATATTGTGGAAATGGTTAGGAGCCATGGGAAAGGTGAAGAAAAAATCATCGATGAAGTGCTAAAAGAAGTTAATGAAAGCGCCGAGCAACTGGGACTTGATCTGATATCCGACATTTTTTGGTAGGCAGCAAACCGCAGCAAACCAACCATCCAGCAACAAATCCACGGAGTTCTGGAGAAGATCCTTAATAACTCCGTATCTGGATTATAACCTCTTCTTTGGGATTACGGTTTTCTACTGAATATACACCTGCTTATGCATTATCTACATCCTTTCCATATGCTACTCATAACAATCGATGAGTTAAAAGAAAAGACAGCTTCATTTTATAGTTTTTACCACTTAGAATGCATAGAAGAAGAACTAGAACTTTGGTACAAAATTTGGAAAGACAAGAAACTCAGTAGTGAAGAACTAAAAGATCTTGTTGTCTCCCAAGTCCTTAAAGGAGACTGAACCTTTCTTTCCGTCGACGAAAAAGGCTTTGATGATACTACTACCCCCAAACCAATGCACCACCAGTACAGTAGAAAACTCTTTCAGTACTCTGCTAAGGATCAGACTTGCTGCGAGTACTATGGAAGACGACAGTTTAAACGGACTGGCTATGATGAGTGTACACAGAAAATTTGTGTTTGACAATTATGATTATTTTATTCAAACAGTAGTTGATAAATTTGTGTTGAACCCAAGGAAATTACTTTTTTAATAACATTCATTTTGCAACTGCTCTATATTGTGAATTTTCATCATTGGGATATTGTATTTGATATTCTATTGTTTTAATAAATAATTTTATTTTAAATATTAAATTTTATTATCCATACAAATGTTTCTAGTTTTGTCTTTCTTCTTATATTATATTATATATATATATATATATATATATATATATATATACTATATAATATATATATATATAATATATTTATATAATATATATTTTATATATTATATAATATATATATATTATATATATCTATATATATATATATATATATATATATATATATATATATATAAATATTATTATAGTATTATATATATATATTATATATATATATACTAGTATATATATATATATATATATATATAAATATATCATATATATTATATATCTATATATATATATATATATAAATATATATATATATATTATATTATATGATATATATATATTATATATATATATATATATATATATATATATATATATATATATATAAAAGCTTTATAAAATTTTAAGCTGCCCCCCCCTAGGTTGAAGCTGGCGAACGCCCATGTATATATATATATATATATATATATATATATATAATATATATTAATATATATATATAATATATACTATATTATATTATATATATAGTATATATATATATATATAGTAATATAATATATATATATTATTATTAGGGAATTTTTTTTCATATCCGCTCATTTGGATTTTTCTTCCTATATATATTTACATCTTTGTGCACTTAAAATACCCTCAAATATTAGTTCTCTTGGTTGGCAAAGTTTCTTTGAAGTACTTGTAGACGACATTTTAACCAAAGATCAGACGAAAACTCGAACAATCGGGAAAGAAAGATCAAATATTAGTATTAAAAAAATTTACAAACTTACAATACTCCTTTTCTATCATTTACAAAATTATTATTAATAGCTATCGAATTATTTTGACTTATTTAATACTCTTATTACCTGAATTACAGTTTCAGCGACACTAGGCATCTAAGACTGTTTACAATGTGATAAGGACTGTAAAGCGCTTCTTAGCTCCCCGGCGTTTATCTATCAGGTAGGATTTGTGTTCAGTGGTTCCCAGTGATGGGCAGTATCTAGATACATGCATCGGCGATACGTATCGATCGATACATTTGTATCGGTTATCGGTATCGCTTAGACAATTCCTAAATGTATCGAGTATCGGTATCGCTTTATGCTTTTTTCTATAGATGTATCGGAAAAAATCGATAATCGATACTCGATACATTTTCCAAAAAAGTTATTAAACTTATATATATATATATATATATTATATATATATATATATATATATATATATATAATATATATTTCTAATATATATATATATATATATTATATATTATATATATTGTAGATTTTAATGCAAGAGTGGGGAGGAGAAGAGACGAGGTGGAGAGAATGGTTGGACAGTATGAAGAGAAGAAAAGAAATATTGCAGGAGAGAAGTTGATAGATTCTCTGTTTAAGGAAGGGAAGAAGATCATGAATGGTTTTATTCGCAAAAAGGGACTCAAACAAGGTTTCACAAGATATAGATGGACAATATCACAAGGATTCGATCAAGAGATCTATTATAGACTCTAAAATATCGTCTGATAGTAGGCTAACAAGAAATGTGAAAGTGATACCTGGAGTAGCAATATATATTCTGATCATAGATTATTATTGGTGACGGACCTGAAGGTGAAGACAGACAAGTTGCAGAATTAAGAAAAGAGAAATGTGATTAAAGTGTAGTCCTTGAAGGAGTTTGACAAGAAAAGGGAATATATTGAAATAAAAGTCAGAATCTAGAACAATTAGAAGGAGTCGGAGAGATAGGGGAGAAACAAGAAAAGTAAAAAGGGCAGCAGAGAAACCCTGGGTAAGGATGGGTAGGAGGAACGAGGAAAAGACACAAGAGGCGGTGAACTGAAGATTGAAGGAGGCAATAAAGAGGAAAGCAGTTTCATGAGAAGGTGTTGAAAAATAGAACTAAAAACAGACAAGGCC
>JABUQX010048023.1:0-10000 GCA_015478945.1 Trachelipus rathkii
GGCCCTTGTCTGCTTTAGTTCTATTTTTTCAAACCACCTTCTCATGAATCTGCTTTCCTCTTTATTGCCTCCTTCAATTCTTCAGTCCACCACCTCGTGTGTCTTTTCCTCTCGTTCCTCCTACCCATCCTTTACCCAGGGTCTTTTCTGCTGCCCTTTTTACTTTTCTTGTTTTTCCCCCTATCCTCCCACTCCTTCTAATTGTTCTAGATTCTGACTTTTTTTCAATACATTCCCTTTCTTGTCACACTCCTTCAGTGACTCCACCTTAATCACATTTCTCTTTTCTCTATTCTGCAACTTTTCTTGTCTTCACCTTCAGGTTCGTCACCAATAATAATCTATGCATCAGAATATATTATTGCTCTCCAGGTTTTCATTTCACAATTTCTTGTTAGCCTCATATCAGACGCGATATTTTAGAGTCTATACATAGATCTCTGATCGAATTCTCTTTTGATATTGTTCAATATCTTGTGAACCTATGTGAGGTCCTCTTTTGGAAAAACCATTCATGATCTTCATCTCGCCTTCCTTAAACAGAAATCTATCAACTTCTCTCCTGCAATATTTCTTATCTTCTCTTCATACTGTCCCACCATTCTCTCCACCTCGTCTCTTCTCCTCCCACTCTTGCATTGAAATCCTACAATTAGTATATATATATATATATATATATATAATATATATATATATATATATATATATATATATTATATATATATATATATATATATATAATATATATATATATATATATATATTTTGGAAAATGTATCGAGTATCGATTATCGATTTTTTCCGATACATCTATAGAAAAAAGCATAAAGCGATACCGATACTCGATACATTTAGGAATTGTCCTAAGCGATACGCGATAACCGATAAAATGTATAGATCGATACGTACAGGCCCGATGCCATGTATCTAGATACTGCCATTCATGGGAACCAACTGAACATAAATCCTACACTGATAGAATAACACGCCGGGGAGCTAAGAGCGCTTTTACAGTCCTTATCACATTGTAAACAGTCTTAGATGCCTAGTGTCGTCTGAAACTGTAATTCAGGTAATAAGAGTATTAAATAAGTCAAAATAATTCGATAGCTATTAATAATAATTTTGTAAATGATAGAAAAGGATATTGTAAGTTTGTACAATTTTTTTATACTAAAATTTGATCTTCTTTCCCGATTGTTCGAGTTTTTCGTCTGATCTTTGGTTAAAATTGTCGTCTACAAGTATCTTCAAAGAAAACTTTGCCAACCAAGAGAACTATATTTGAGGGTATTTTAAGTGCACAAAGATGTAAATATATTAGGAAGAAAAATCCAAATGAGCGGATATGAAAAAAAATTCCCTAATATATATATATAATATATATATACTTATATATATATTATATATATATATATATATTATATATATATATATATTTATAATATATATATAATATATATATATATAATATATATATATATACATGGGCGTCCGCACAGCTTCCAACCTAGGGGGGGGCAGCTTAAAATTTTATAAAGCTTTTCAATATTCTTTTATTAACTATTATATATATATATATATATATATATATATATATATATATATTATATATTAGCTGTTAGTATATATATATATATTATATAATATTATAGATACTATTATATATATATATATAGATATATATATGTATATACTATATATATGTACTATCTGTTATATATATATAATACTAGATATATATATATATATATATATAATATATATATATATTATATATATATATATATAATATATATATATAGTATATAATAGATTATATATATATATACTCTATAATATATATATAATATATATATCTATATAATATATATAATATAATATAATATATATATATTATATATATAAATATATATATATATATATATATTATATATATATATGAGAAAGAAGACAATAAAACTTGAAACATTTGTATGGATTAATTAAATAGTTAATATTTAAAAAAAATTATTTTTTAAAACAATAGAATATCAATACCAATATCCAATGATGGAAAATCTCCAATATAGAGCAGTTGCAAATTGATATTATTAAAAAAGTAATTTCCTTGGGTTCAACACAAATTTTTCAACTACTGTTTTGGAATAAAATAATCATAATTGTCAAACACAAATTTTCTGTGTACCACTCATCATAGCAGTCCGTTTAACCTGTCTCTTCCATAGTAACTCTCAGCCATGTCTTGATCTTAGTCAGAGTACTGAAAGACGTGATTCCACTTAATAAGTGGTGCAATGGTTTGGGGGAGTAGTATCATCAAGCCTTTTTTTCGCTCGACGGAAAGAAAGGTTCGTCTCCTTTAAGACTTGGAGACAAACAGATCTTTAGTTCTTCACTACTGACGTTTTTCTTGTCTTTCCAATTTTGTACCAAAGTCTAGTGTCTTCTTCTATGCATTCTAAATGGTAAAAACTTTAAAATGAAGCTGTCTTTTCTTTTAACTCATCGATTGTTTTGAGTAGCATATGGAAAGGAAGTAGATATGTAAATGCATAAGCAGGTGTATTTTCAGTAGAAAACCCGTAATTCCAAACGATTTAGTTTAACAATCCAGAATACGGAGTTTTAAGGATCTTCTCCAGACTCCGGGGAATTTGTTGCCTGGATGTTGGTTGCTGCGGTGCTGCTGCTACCAAAAAATTCGTGGTATAATTCAGATCAAGTCCCAGTTTGCTCGGCGCTTTCATTAACTTCTTTTAGCACTTCATCGATGATTTTTTCTTCACGCTTTCCCATGGCTCCTCCATTTCCACAATATGTTGAATGTGCTGAGAGGTTTTGACGATATCCAAGGTCTTATATTGGGAGAGCATTTCAACTGGCTCTAACATCGCAAAGTATTTCGCGATCAATATCCATAGCCATGATGAATTGATGCTTACATGCGCGCTGAAATGCAACTGAAAAGCGCTTTTTCTTGTGGCGGAATTTCCTTCAATGGAAAGGATTTTTAATGCTTGCATCATTCGTACAAAGTGCTCTTAAACACTCTGATGCACTGTGTTGTTCAGACCATCTGTTCTGGCATAGGCTTGGGATGTTTTTGGCATTAATTTTTTTCTCAAAACCGTCTCGCGAAAAAACGTAATAATGTCCTTTATAGTTCCCACAGTATTCCGGTTTCTGGGATTGTGTTCAAATCATTTACATACTAAATTTTGTTTGTGTGAAGAGCATGAAAAGAACAATGCTTTTTATACTTTTTCCTCAATATTGCTTGGACACCTTCTTTGCCAGACATCGCTGAGTACAGCCATCGAAGACCAAGCCCACGCATTTTCTTCGGGTCCAGTTTCTTCGTCGTGACAAAATCGGTCATGCTTTCGCATGGTTTTTTAGCGTCAAGCGCTTTTCAGTTCTACAAAGCAATAAATTCCTCTTTGACATCATCGGACTCTTTGTCGAAAATAGCGCAACCCTATGGATAATTGTTACTTTCCAGAAATATCAGCGGTTTCGTCTGCTAGTAAGCTATACCGTGCTAAGCTTCCTTTAAACTTATTAACGATGCTTTCCTTTTAACAGTAGTACCACATAGAGAAATGAATTTATTCTGAATCTGAACTGATTGGTTTGTTGGCATTTCTTCTTCCCCCTTTTCAAATGGCTTTTCAATGACTGATCTCCGGCATCTATTCGTAAGCGACACAAATTTTGCAACACTCCCTAATCATGATGCTTACCCCGAAGCGTAAATCGCGCGTACAAGAAAATGTCACACATGCAAATTATTGAGGATAATATTTTTTTTATTTTCTTCTATGAATTTCTTAGAATGCTGGTTTAATTTGGATGTCTACCGGCACGTCTGTAGGAACAATCTTGCAGCTTTCAACAGCGTTTTATTTTACAACTCTGTGTTTGTATGTCCCTTACAAACCGCATAAACATCTTTATATTTAGTGAAAGGTCTTATTGTTAAAGAGCCTAGGACCCCTCTGAACAAACTTTTTATTTGGTGGAATTAAAATACAAAACTTGCAAATGCTCCCTTTAGGTCCTGAATATGTCAGCCAAAGTGAATATGTCTCTAACCATTCATAATTGATTTCCTCTTTAAGTGGGTAGCATCTTCCAAAAATTATAGGTCTTAGTAACCAACACCTCTTTCAGTAACTGTTTCTTTTTCTCAGTCGAAACATAGATGAATGTCCAACGTATCTACCATGTCATTCTTCGTGACTGTCCTCTACTGAAACGCTAGCTCCAAAATCTGGACCCATATCTTGACTCGTCGAGGTGCTGGGCCTGGGTGTGGGTTTCTCATCATGCGAAATATGCGAAAGTAGGAGGGATTGCCTCTTGTGTAGTCTTTGTTGAATTATTGGTATGTTCTTCGTTTTCACAGCTAACCATTTCCAATTTTATCCTAGTTCTTCCTTTTCAAATTTACTGCAAACAATATATATATATATATATATATATATATAATATATATATATATATATATATATATTATATATATATATATATTATAATATATATAATAATATATATAGAATATAGAAAATGGATGAAGACGAGAACGGAGGGGAAACAGGATAAAATATGTTAAAAGCAAGAAACCATCGCAGAGGATGTTAAAAAGAAGAAGTTATGGCTTACTTGGCGAGATAGGAAGAGAAACTCGAAAGAGATACGAAGGGCACGGGGAAAACTTTTATATGGAATGGCAAAGAGCATGAGAGGAAATAAACGGAAATGCATAGCGTTCTGAATAAGGAGGGGGAACCTCTTCTAGAGGAAGAGGAGGTGCGGAAAATGGGAGCGAGTAATTTCGGGAATTATTGAACGTAGAGGAAGGGGAGGAGGGAATGAATGAAATACCCCTGAGAGTAAGACAAGAACATGAGGAAATTAGAATGATAGAGATAGAGGAAGTGAAAGAGGCAATTAAAATACTAAAAAATGGGAAAAGTTCAGGATACGATGGACTAAATAATGAACTATTCAAAACAGGAGAGGGAATAACTAAATGGTTGACAAGATTGTTAAACCAAGTATGGAAAGAAAGAAAAATACCAACAGAATGGATTAAAGCAGTAATCTGTCCGATACACAAGAAGGGAGATAAAAGAATATGCGGAAATTATTGAGGAATAGTATTGTGGTTAAAGTGAGTAAGAGAATAATATGAGAGGATCTTGGAAAAAAGATTGAGGATGGAAGTCGAGGACAAGATTGGAAAATGGCAGCACGGTTTCAGACCAGGGAAAAGTACCACAGACCTAATATTTTACATGAAGATGCTAACAGAGAAAATCATAGAGTGGAATGAAAAGGCGTATGCTGCATTCATAGACTTGAAAAAGATAGATAGATAAATAGAGAGAGATGGGGATAGGGTGTTAGAGATTCCGATGTAGGCCATACCAGAAAGTCTGATTGCAGCCATCAAAAGTATGTATGAAATCCAATAAATACGGTTAGAGGAACAGGAGGAGAGAAGTGGTTTGTGAAAACGGGGGTTAGACAGGGAAGTGTACTGTCGCCATTGCTCTTTGCATTTTACCTGGACAGCTGCCTTAAAAGGATATGCATAAGGGAGAATAGGGAGCACACTTTGGTTTATGCGGATGATGCGGCAGTGATAACATCAGGAGCTTAAGACCTGCAAGAATCTGTGAATAGATGGAATGAGGCACTGAAGTCAATGGGCATGAGAATAAACTTACGAGATAAACGGAAATGAATGGTGATTGCAAGAGAGGGGAAGAGATAGTAGTGAACATAGGAAGATATAAGCGCTTAGCAAGTGAATAGATTTAAGTATTTGGGCGTGATATTTGATGATCAAGGAAGAAAAGATGACGAGTTGATGGGGAGAATTGCGGAGAATTTTTCACAAGAATGTGGGAATGTTAATACCCGTTGCTAAAGGAGAAAGGGATACCACGAGGTTAAAAAATTAATATATAAAACAATTCTGACAATATTGTTGTATGGATCTGAATGCTGGACATTGAATACGATACAAAAAAGCAGAATAGAAGTTACGGAAATGAGAGTACTTAGACTCATTAGAGGAGTATCGCTGAGAGACAGAATGAGGAAGCGAGCTGGTGAGGAGAGACTGGGGGTGGAACCTGTTTTGGAATGCGTGGAGGAAACCAGTTAAGATGGTTTGGACATGGTAGAAAAAGAATGAGAGAGGGGAGAGATTGAGAGAGATTGATGGATTGGAGAACCAGCAGGAAGACCGAGGAAGAGATGAATGGATTCGGTGGCGGAGGCTGTTGCAACGAGAGTCAGTCGGCTAAGAGGAAGTAGAAGAAAACGAACATTTGAGATAGAAATCTTTGGAGAGATTCTGGAGAGTAGCAACCTGACAGGCCATACTAAACAGATGGATGGTACAAATATACTATAATATATATATATATATATATAATAATATATATTATATAATATATATATATATATATATTATATATATATAATATATTATATAATATATATTATATATATATATATATATATATATATATATATGATGATGAATCTCTGCACATATGGGTCATAGCTAAATTTACTAGTCATTCAAAGATGTTAACGAGAAAAAAATTAAAAAGTTATAGGCAAACTTGGTTTTTAAATCACTCTAATCTTATGTTGTTGTAATAAAAATAGTTTTTTAAAATGAAGCTACCTCATATGGACAAGTATGATATGTGTTACAAATTTCCTACTTTTAAGAAGTAAATACACAAAATTTAAATTATAATATTTAAAGTAAAACGTACGTACAAAGGAATCTCCTAAGATCCATGATCTGATGAAATTGAAACTATAACTTTACACTGAGACGGTGTTGAATTATTGAGTGGCGTCACGGACACGGAGTGATAATTTCAATGCTACTTTGAACCTTAAACACTTAATAAAGAATTGAGAATCTGACTGATCACAAAAATTCTAGAATTTATATATACATATAACATTAAAAAAAAAAAACATAGATAGAATAAAAACAGCTCTTATCTACAAATTAAAAGAGCATATAAAATGAGTGAAAAGACCGTATCGTGCAAGAGGAAATGTGAGAAAATGACGATTGCAAACTAGGATTCACCATATACTCGTGTATATATATAATATATATATATATATATATATATAATATTATATATAATATATATATATATATATATATATACTATATATATAATATATATATATATATATATATATATAGCGAAACGTACTTAACGGCCACCCGGAAGGGAAAAGGGGAACGTTGTACAAGGATCAAAAAAATTCGCAGGTAAACTCTATAAGAGTAAACACTTCTAGGGGGGGCAGCTGCCCCCCTGCCCCCCCTGAACGACGCTTATGTATATAATATATATATATATATATATATATTATATATATATATATTATATATTATATATATTATATAATATATATAGGTATATATATATATATATATAATATTATATATATATATGAGCGTAATGAAAGTCCCCTGAGAAGTTAAAGGAAAACGGACTCCCACTGAGCATTAAAAGGAAAGCGCCCTGAGAGTTAAAAGGAATAGGCTCCTCTGAGCTTTAAAAAAGACCGCACAGTGCGTTAATTACGGTTTTAATTAAAGTTAAAGAAGAATTTTTTTTACCGAAAAGAAAATTTAAGAAAAAAAGACGACAAAACTAAATTGGACAACTCCGATAAAAGTCAAAATCTAAAAACAAAGATCATATTCGGACACATCCCGAAAAAATTATAAACTCGAGCAACTCTGAGGCAATTAAAAATGTTTGGAAAAGAAGAATGAAGAGTGTAAATAATTATAAAGATTGGTGGAGGGGGAATGAAATGAAATTTTTCTAATATTCTACTTGATCGGGCCGATGGAGGCCTTGCGTGTTGCTTCACGCTAAACGTAATTGGATATATTGACTGCTGTTGACTCTGTGACGCTTCCTTCTCCCGATAGGTGGGAGCTGTATCCACTAATGGGATGAGCAGGTTCATTCCTTCTTCGACTAAATTTTCTCTCCTCATAATCCATGGTTATCGTACTTGTTCTCTGGCCATGCAGGCTAGAGACAGTGCGTATCGATGAAAAATTTCGTTCTCCTTTCACTTCTTGGCTAATTTTCGATTCAGCTAGAAATCGTGGCCAGGGATAACTTTTCGGACGAGCAAAGCGGGCTTTCATACAAACGAAAGTGCGCTAACCTCCTTGTTCTCCTACTGACAAATCTTTGCTCTTGCCAAAAACATCTCCTACAACTTTTGTAAATCTGCCTGTTCCTCCTCTTATTCTGTTTGATGGTTCTGTTGCTAATTCTCAACTGAAAAGGCCAAAGCTCTTCGGCCTCCTATTTTCTCTAACTCAACCCTGGATGATTCTGTCATTCCTCCTCCTCTCCTTCTCCTCTTCAGGTGTCCTGATGCCTTTTCCTGTGATTACATTTGATCGGTGCATGGGCTCCTGAAATCTAAGAACGTTAGGAAGGCGTGGCCCGGATGGCATTCTTCTCCGAGTTTTGAGGGAGTTTGCTGTGCTTCCGTGCTGGCCCTTCCTCTCGTTCAACTATATTCACTATGTCTCAATACTAACACTTTTCCCTCAGTGTTGGAAGACGCACGATGCCAACCATTCCGAAAAAAGGAAGCCGCTCTGATCCTTCTAGCTATCGCCTTATAGCTCTCACTTGTATTGTATCTAAGATCTTTGAAACCCTTCTCAACTTCATCTTAGGATGATCTGGAATCTCATTCACTTCTCTCCGATCGCCAGTTCGGCGCTCGAGTCACTGGCGATATACTTTCCTATCTTACTGATTATGGTTTTTCCGCCCCTAGGAACTATGGGAGACTTGCGGGGTGGCGCTTGACATATCAACATTTGACCGGTTAGGCACGCGTCACTGCTCTCCGGGCTTCCTTCTCTTTAGGTTTCCTCTCCAATATTCTCACTCATGTCTAGTTCTCTCTCAAATCGTTCCATTGCTGTTGTTGATGCGGCGACTTCTTCTTTTTCTGTCAATTTTGGTGTTCCTCAGGGTTCGTCTTATCTCCTAACTTTTTTTTACTTTTCATTAAATGATCTTCTCACTGCACATCTAACTCTATCCACTCGTATGCCGATGACTCACCCTCATTTCTCAACTCATTTCAATTGCTGCTCCTTCTTTACTTCAGATTGCTCTCGTACTTAATCTTCCGATTCTTATCTCGCAGATGTTGGATAGAATTTCCGTGTGCGGTCGTCTCAACCTTGTGAAATTTATTTCTTTAAAAACTCAACTATCTACAAATCTCCCTCTCTAAAAACCTTCCAACTTTCCTCTCTCTTTCGACGGTTCTCTTCGTTCTTCTCCTGGTTGGACGAATTATAAGAACATCCTTGGCCTTACATTAACAAAAAAAAATGTCTTTGGAAACCTCACATCACATACGGTTGCGTAGGCGGCCTCATAAGAAATGGGAATTCTGTTTTAGACTGCCGAGACTTTTTTTTTCTTCTCAGTTACTCCAGCTATACAAGGGCCTCATCCGCCTTGTATGGAGTACTGCTCTCATATTCTGGCTCTGGTTTCACCCGCTTTTGTCGACAGGGTCGAGTCAAAGGCCAAAGACTGTTATAAACTGTTTCGGACTTTCCACTTCACATTACCTCTATCTTTGCGGCCGCGATGTTGGTGCTTATCCTTTTCTTAGGTTAGCCGCAGCGGCAGTGCTCGAGGGAACTGTAACTCGCGTACCTACCACCACCTTTATGGCGCCCGCGTAGCACAAGGGTGCGTGTGTCTGCGCATGAGTTTGTGTGGATATCGGTAACCCAGGCTAGTACGCTGCGGTGCTTCCTTCTTTCCTGCCCCCTCTATTCCATGTAATTTTCTTCGATCTTTTACATTTCTCCTTCTGAATATAATCTCCTCCTTCAAAGACTTGCGTCCTGTGCTCATCTGCGTAATTTGCATTA
>JABUQX010048024.1:0-22500 GCA_015478945.1 Trachelipus rathkii
ACAAAAGAGGATATCAATAATATTGTGATAATATATAGAGATTAATATAAATATATATAAATAGTAAATTAAAATATTAAAAATAATCATCATAATTATTGGAAAAAGGAGAAAAGTATTCTATATTATTATTATATTATAGTATATATTTATTATATATATTTATATATTATATATATTATATATATATATATTATTTATTATGTATTATATATATATATAATATATTCATAATATATATATAGATTACTGATTTATGTATATATATATTATTATATATATAGTATCATTATACTTAGTATTATAATTATAATATTATATTTATTATACTATATATCAATATTATTTTATATATTATATATAATTTATATATATAATATATATTATATATATATATATATATATATATAATATAATATATATTATTATATATTTAGATTTCATATATAATAATATATCTATATATATAATAGTTTAATATATAATATATTATTATTATATATATATATTATATATAATATATGAGATATATATATATACTGTCTCTAGATATAATGTAAAAATATATATATATTATATTATATATATATATATGATATGGATGTGTAGTATTATATTTATATGTATATATTTAATATTACGAAAAGTTATATATATATTATATATAATGATATATAGTATTTATATTTATTATATATATATATATATATATTATATCTATAATATATATATATAATTATTATTATTATATATATATATATATTATATATATATATTATATATATTATATGTATTAGGAGAGAGAGAGAGAGAATGAGAGATGAGAGAGATGGAGAGGAGAGCGGCCTACTCGCAGGTAATTTACTCATTTGGGTAATGTAATTTAGCGTCTGCTCATTGTTCAGTGCTAACGGTTCGCCTTTCTGTTCTGCATTTATATTCACACTATTCCATTGCCAATCTTGATCTTACAGACAGCACTTTTATCCCTATTTTTCATATATAATCAGTACTTATATCAACACACCTTTCTAGACATCATCTTTACAGACATGCCTATTTCTTTATATCACTATGTTTGGGTGAAAAAGAATGCCACATTCGTATGGTCCTGCCGTGTCGGGACGGGTTGTTAGGTTGGCTATCCTTACTACACTTATCATTGATGGAATGCTAATGCATATCTCGGAGAAGGTCGTTCTGATTTGATTTGCTCGCTGTGACTGAAACGAAGATGGAAGGAAACGGTGAAATGAGTGGTGTGGTGTGGTGTGGGAATAAGAGGTGGAGTGTGCAATTCAAATGAGTGGTGGAAATGTGAAAGGAATAAGAAGGGGAGGAAGAAGTTCAATTTCATGATGAGTGAGTGAGAGCTATGGTTAATTTTTGTGATGTGATACTAGAATTCTAATGGTTAAGATTCTACTATTAAATTTAAGTATGTGTGGTTGTGACATAGGTCATTCCTGAGGGTAATGGTTTGAATGAAAGTGCTATTTCTGGGATTTATTTGAATGATGTTTGGATGGGGTGAGTAGGGCTTAAGATTGATTGTGTTGGGTGCTAGATATGCTGGATAGGTAATTAAAAAAGGGATGGTATAACAAGTGGCTTGGGTGTCGGGAGAAAATGAGAAGGTAAGGAAGGTGATTGGTTTTTGTGTATGTGTAAGGTTATGTGCTTTAAATTAATACTTCGTTTACACAGTGTTTTATAGTATACTAGAGTTGGTGGTAAGGTAGAGATGGTATCGGAAGTGAAATTATGGTCGATTTTGTTTGAATAAGATGTTGAAGAATGAGTTGGATATTAAATCAGTGAGGGTTAAATGGATTATTGGATCATTGTTTGTTTTATTGTATAAATTAATTAGTGGGCTTGGATTGAGAAAAGATATAAGGAAGGAAGTGGTGTAATTAGAGTGAGAATTAGTGACAAGATATAGAATAAGTATTCGGAGGGCTTGCAGTAAACAGTTGAATGTGAACAAGTTGAAACTGAGCAAATTTGAAAGCAAATGAAGAATGCGGTTGTTAGCAGTGCAAAAGAAGTATGTGGATTTGCCAAAGTAGGAAGTAAAAATGTTATCGAGGAGTGGTGGAATGAGAGGTATGCAGTTGGATTAAAGTAAAAGAGCGTGGTTGATGTACTAAGCAATGAAGAAGTCTTTTAAAAGTAAAGATTTGGAATATACAAGGAGAAAAAAAGATACTAAAGAGATGCCATGTAGAAAAAAAGAGGTAAGTGACAGTGTGGTAAGGGGATGATGGGATTACAAGCGGAATATGGAAGCTTTTTCTAGAAGGAAACGCGAAAGGTTAAAAATGAGAATAAGAGGGATCTGCTTAACTGATGAAATGGGTGTGAGGGTAGTGTCGAGGGAATACTTCGAAAATCGCATAACATTGGCAGTAATGAATAGGTGATAGTGAAAGTGTGAGGTTTGATGGTGCAAGAAGAAATATGTATTTTGGGGATGGGGTCATTAGTAAGGAGGAGGCAAAAAATGGGTAGAGTGAGAAAGTTGAAAAATGGTAAATCTGCAGGTATAGATGAAATTACTGGTGAAATAATCAAGAACGGAGGCGAGTTGATGATGATCTTGATTTGGAAATCTATATACAACGGTTTTTGAAGGGTATGTTCCCGATACTCTTGCAGGAGAGCAGTAATAGTACCCCCTTATTAGCAAGGGCAGGGAAGATGACGGTAATGTAAGGATTATAGGGGAAGTGTTTAATTGAGGTTGAGGGGAAGTTATGCTGATATTTTGGTCGAAAGTGTGAGCCGAGTAACTGAAGGACTGATTGTGAAGAACAAGGTGCTTTTAGGAGTGGTAGAGAATGTGTGAATCAAATGTTAACATTGAAACAAATGATTGAGAAAATAAGAGAAGAAGAATAAATTATATTTAGGTTTTAATGGATTTGCACAGTCGTATAATAGGATTAATAGGAATGATCCCTAATAATGAATATTAAATGATTTTGGTAAGCCTCTGATGGAATCAAAAGTATGATGTGGTCGTGAGAGTGTGTAGGAATAATGCGAGTCAAATGATTGTTTTGCTTATTAGGGAGTGGGCAAGGATTGTTATGTGCTCATGGTTATCAATTTTGCATATGTTTGGATGTTATGAAGAATTGGATAGGGGTGTCAGGGGACGGTGTTAGAATGATGAAGAATGGAAGAGATTGGAGGGTGCCCTACCTATTTCATGCAGATGATTTGGTTTTGTGTGCGAATCTGAAAGAGTTTGAGAGGATTGTAGAGAGATTTGATAGGGTGTGTAAAAGAGGTTTGAAAGTAGACGTAGATAGAGTGAAGTTTATTGTTATGAGCGGGACATTCGTGTGAAGATATGTGAGTTTGATGGTGAGAGCTGACACATAACTCTGATTTAATATTTATTATAGTATGTTGGATAAAAGGGAACGAAGATGGCAGAGTGTAGTAGTAAATGCTGTGACATGGCAGGAGGTGGCTTGGTGCATTAATCTTTGGTCGATATAAAGGGACTTAGTCTTGAATGCGCTAAGGTTATACATGTGGGTGTGATTTACCTGTGTTAATGTATAGTAGTGAGACAATGGTCTGGAATAAGAGGTATAAGATTTTTAAATACAATGTATGTTTTTTAAATTATTTTATGGGCGTGTTTGGTGTGAGAGAATTGATAAAATGAGGAATGACGTATTAGATAGAGTTGTGTGGTGTGAAGAAATGGTAGATGAGAGAATAAATGAAAGTACGTGAGATGATTTGGTGATTTGGAAAATATGAATGATAGTCGATTGGTTTAATAGTGTAGATTGTGCTGGGATCGACCAGCTGGGAGACCGAGTAATAGTGGATTGACTTCAGGTAATATATACTTGGAGAAAAGAAATTGATTTGACAAGTAGGAAGATAGGTACAATAAATAGGAGTCGAATGCGATGTTTTGTAAAGGGATTTGGTTGTGGTGCTGACCGGCCCAATGGGAGATGAATCCCAATGACGAGATACCTACGTAAAGGATCCGTCGCGTTCGTTAAGATCTAGGGTAATTTTCTAACTGCATGAGTTCTCACTAAATGGTATATAGGTGGCGGTAAGGCTGTGCTTTATTTTCCTTGCGTCATATTCTACTTTTTTCTGTTTCACGGTGAAGTGTTTCGCACCTTATCTCAGCCTTGGGAAATGAGAATATGTTGATGGATAATATATTATTATATATTTCTGTATATGTAAATTATAATCATATTAAAATATATAGTATATTTAATAAATATTGATTTTATATATCTATATCCTTCTCATATATATATATATAATTAGGGCAGTGAAAACATGACTTGCTTTTGTGCCACAAACATTGTTTTTTTTATAACTTAAGATAAATTTATCTTGTTTATATACATAATTTTTTTTTGTTAAGTTACCTCTTTACAAGTTAAGTTACTTTGTTACATTTTTAATTGCATCCACTTTTTGTTAATATTTTTGTTTGTGAAGCTCTTTATTAAGAAAATTGATTTTCGACTCGTCAATTTAGTCAATAATACAAACTGTGCTTTAGTTTATTTTTTGGAACGTAAATTTTGTACCAAATTTTCTTGCATCGACTACTTTAATTTATACTCATATATAATATATATATATATATTATATATTATATATTATATATATAATATATATATATTATAATATATATTATAATATATATAATATATAATATATATATATCGTATTAATATATATAATATATATATATATATATATTATTATTTATATATATATTATTTAGTCAGGTTTAGGGTATTCTATTAATATCGTATTTTTTATTCCTACAATCGTAAGTTTTCGATATTTGTGGTACTCATATGTATATAATATATTATATATATTATTATTTTATATTAACTATATTATATATTATAATATATATATATAAATATAATATATATTTATCTATAATAGCTAGTATGATATTATGTGTGTTTGTTCGAAAACGTAAGAGTGACTTTGGCCTCGGCTACATTTTACATAAAATATTGTTAAAATGAACATTTTTTTATAATTTTTAAATTTATACTTAAATGTTGTATTTACACTAAAGAGTATCTTACAACTTCACACATTTAATTGAAAAATTTGAATTTGTCGTGATTGGTATACTTAAATTTTCAAAAAAAATTGCACAGTCTGTATATTTTTGTCAAGATATTTTTTTTTTTTTAGTATATCCAATATAATTTCTTGTTTTTTTTAAGCTAAACGATACAAAAGGTAAAAATGCTAAAGCAGGTTGGCGTTCATATGCATGGGTCAGACACTACACTGAAGCGCTTCGATTTGTAGATACGCGCGGCAGTGCCGTAACGTTCTTTTGATGGCCAGTAGCTGCGCTCGCTGTAGCGCTGCAGCACGCGATTAGCGCCGAACGCATCAGCGCGAGCTGTCTGCCGTGCTTGTTCGCCGGCCTGCTGTGAGCCTATGGTAATCGGTTTAGTTAAAAAAAATTAAATACGTGTAGTATAACTAAGTGGGATCCCGCCATGCCTAATGGTATATATATATATAAATGAATTAATATACAACTTTAATACAAAGTATAATACATTTAATACTGCAGTAGGAAAATATAAATAGCTTATAAAATATATATAATATATATATTATATATGATATATAGTGCGAGTAGATGAGTTCATTTAATCAATATACATAGAATATCCTCACGTCATCTCGGGTAACTAATTAATAAGATGGAGAGGAAGTATTAAATAGATTCTTTGATGTTAATTCTTTTATAAATTCGTTTTTATGTTATTGTTTCACAGTTATAATAGATAATTTTTTATTTTATAAGTAATGTTTCTAAGTGAGATCTGACCCTTCGAATACAATTTCGTGAGTACTCAAATCCCAATATATATATTTATTAAGAATAGCAATAACTGAAGGTCATAGTGCTTCGATGTACTTTGCTAGGTGTTATTCACCACTCTCTATCTAATTTTTATAATTTTCTTTCGATTATATTATACTACGTATCAAATCTGACACTTACAAGAGATCTTCTTTAATAAGAACATATAATAATCTACAACCTTTAATTTTTTACAAAAATATAGATATTTTGTGTGCCCGGGGCGATGCCGGGACAACGTCTTATTGGAATTGATCTGGCTGGCCTGACTCACTTCTTCCATCTTTGGCGTCCATGATAGTCCGGTTCAGGAAAAGACTCTATTTGGTGACATTAAGATTTTAATATTATTACCAAAAGAATAAAGACAGGTTATGTGTGATGTTATAAAGTAATGAAAGTTTACGTACGTAATATATAGGCTTTTACAATTAGAATACAGATTATATAGCATGTAGGTTTTATCTCGTACTGCTTACCTTTGTACATATGGTGCATCCAGGTTTAGAGAGAACACTCAGCCTTTAATTCTAAAAAAAACATACATTTTTCTTATTTTAACGAAATTTAAAGTCGGCAGAAACATTCCGTAGAATTTATTGTCATTTTTGGGAGACAAATTTTTGTACTTGAATACACCTGTGCCTTAAGCCTACCCACTCGCGATGACGTCAGAGTTCTTTAGGAGTTCATAGCTCCTCTCCTTATGGTATGATAAATTTTAAAGTACTTTCGTTTGAATTCGAAGATTATCATTAATCGGCACCATTAAACATTATAAAAATAATTTTATCAGACAGATTCTTACATAAAATAACTTCGTAAATTACTAATTATTAAATAATTAATAATTTTTCATTTATCGACCGAACATCCTAATCTAGTTATTAAAATCAATAAATAAATAATCAATATTTTTAAAAATATGGGAATTCGCTGCATTTTAAAAGCCCACAACTCAGGTCTTCAACTATATCTTAAAATATAATTTTAATCTTGCTTATTATTATAATTATAAATTTTTCTTTCTTAAAAAAAGAGGATTTTTCTTTTTTTCTTTTTTCTACGCGGATCACTCCTAAAAGGCCAGTTTACAAGCAGTCTTTATTTCGTTTCAGCACTTTCAACCCGCTTTCCTACCGCGATTTTTTGGGGTGATATAGAGTAAGAACAATGGGGGACATCCACATCCTTTTACATTGTACAAGTTCTTATAATTATGATATGATCAAAAGAAGTCTATCTGAATTTCCATTATTTTATACAGTTCATTCTGCGTCGAATTATAATATATTACCAATGTTACTTTTAATAAACATATAATTCTAAGATTAAATTTGCACTTTTACAACTATTTTCGTTAAAAAAAAACACAAACCATATGGGAGCATTTGGAAACTTCCCGATCGTCCTCAAGAGCAGTGGCGGTCCTTAGCAGCCAGGCAATTTTCCTTTTGGGGTATTTTGTACTTTTCCCAATTTTTTTGCCCTCGATTCATCGTGGAGGCTTTAAATTTTTTTTCGTTGTTGTTTATTGTTTTTTTGGCTCGCAGGTTATTAAATTGTTCAAATTTTACCTAGAGCTTTTCACGAAGTGCTTTTGGGGGATTTTAGTGGCGGGGAGCTCTTCTCTCTACCCCTCCCCCGTTTAATAGCAGGTCTAAGCTTTCTGGTATCTGTCTTCGTTAGAAGATTTTCTTTTTTTTTTTCTTGTTTCTTTTCGAAGAAAGAAACTATGCATGGATAGACTTTTCTTTTTTTCTATTCTTTTTTTTTTTATTACGGCTTTCTGCGACTTTGGCAGCTGTTTATTTTCTAGTTGCTCTTCACGCTCATTTCCGTTTTTTATTATTTTCACTATTGACTCTCAAGACTTTCTGTTTTAATAACTTCACTTGGTAGTCATTATTAATTATTATTAGTATATTATTATTATTATTATTATTTTATTATTATTATTATTAATGTTATTATTATTAATTATTATTATATTATTATCTATTATTATTATTTTATTATTATTATTATTATTAATTATTATTATTATTTTATTATTATTATTATTATTCTTGCCTTTTTATCAAAAGCGTTGTAATGAATGATGTCGTTCTGGGGTTGACCAAAACTATGTAGCGGCGAGTATGACTGAGTTCATTATAATTAAACATAGAATTAATATCCCTCACCGTCCTCGGTAAACTAATTGATTAGATGGAAGGAGTATTAAATAGATCTTTGATGTTATTCTTTTATAACATCTTTTTATATTGTTTTTTTTCACAGTTCATAATGATAATTTAATTTTATAGTAATAATAAATAAGGACTGGATCATTGATCCTTCAAATACATTTTGGTGAGTAATCAATCCAATTATATATTATTGAGATGATTGGCAACGGCAAGGTTCAGAGTGCTTCGATGTATCTTTGTAGTGTTATCGACACACTCTCTCTAATTTTTATATATTTAATTTTTTCACTTGTGATCAAATACTTATAAGTATTCAAAATCTACACTTACAAGAGATCTTCTTTATAAGAACATTAAAATAAACATACACCTTAATTTTATTACAAAAATAAGTATTTTGTGTGCCCGGGCGATGCCGGGACACATCTTATGGCATTGATTCGGTGCCTGATACTCATTCTTCCCTCAGTTTCGGTGTATATATCTTGCCCAGGATTTTTATACATATCATTAGAATAATAATTAACAAAAGATATAAACAGTTATGTGTGATGTTATAAGATGTAAGTAAATTTTACCTCTCATAATAATAGCTTTACACTTACAATACAGATTATAATAGCATTGTTTTTATTTCGTACTAGGCTACTAGCCTTAGTAAACATATATTATATATATTATATGATATAATATATATATATATATATATATATATATATATTATATTAATATTATTTATAATCTAATTAAAAAATTATATTATATATATATTATATATATATATATATTATATAACTATTATATATATATATATATAATAATATATATACCAATTTTTGGCACCTCCTTCGAAGAAGGGGTTTGGCCAGAAGGTTGCGTGCAAACGTCGTACGTGTTCCCTTTAGTTTTTGGCCCCCTCTGGGGTTTTTGCTCCCTTTTGGGACTAGCCCCCGTTTTAATGTTTTGGGCTTCATATTTTCGGCATGATCCAATTATCAATTCCGAGATTGACCTTTTTTCATAATAGGTTTGTGAGGGATTAAGGTGGATTAAATCGACATTGCAGGTACGACGCAGTACTGTGTTGTAGGGAATTGTCTTATCATGAGTCTCCTGTATGTATCCTGTCCTGTATGTATCCTATCTAATTGAAATTCTATTTATTTACACTTCCACATTGCAAACCTAAAATACACACGACAAACAAGGTATGACGTAAACTTGTAATCGCCGCTAGATGGCCCTGCTCTACTTATATTACAACAACTACAATCTCCATCCCTCACATTCGGCCATAGATACATTTACATTCCCACCGCCTCTAAGGTCACACTACACCTAAACCACTATGACACGTTATACACACATACAGACCGTCCAGCCATCAATCACTTTACCCCAACACCCATAGAATAACACTCAACTTACTCATTTAAGCATTACCTCGCCTTATGAACACTTACTACTCACACACGCGCATCCTAGCACGAGTTTGGATATTCCGTGTATTGTTTGGTCACAACTTAGATATCACACTTCCTTTTACTGAACAAAAGTAACTAGTCATCTGCTCTTTTTGACTTGATGTCCTCTAGGCTTTGGTGGATTTCCTCTCGTTGATGCCTCAGTTTGATACCGCTTCATTCTTTGATGGCTCAAGCCTTGGATGGCTCACATTTAGATGGGCTCAGTTTTATTGATGAACACTATATTGAGGTGGTATACTTTAGCGATGGTTGTATGTGGATGGTTCAGTTTACATTGATGGTTCAATCACATTTATGGTTCCATCACAGTATAGTGTGTCTAGGGGTACAAATGAAAGATCCCTTGTGTGTCAGATGGAGTGCCGTGATTTTTTGTGATGCCCACTAGTGTCGAAGTTTGAGTGCCACATACGTGGCCAACTTGAGTGCCACATAGGTGCAACTGAGTGCACTTTTTTCAAGCCTTTTCTGGCCGCCTCCCCTGAGCCTAGATAGCCCTAAAATATTGGTGTCTACGCCTAGGTTATATCGGTATGAACATCAACGGCGTGTATCCTTTGTGTAGACGCTGAACCTGTACTATTACTACTAATAAGCTTAATACTGATCTGGTATCATATCAAGAGTTTTAGCATCAAGACAGAATATATAATCTAACAGGTGAAGAAAATATTATAAAATTAATACTAAAATGATATTACAGATATGTTAATGGAAGGTTTCAAAAAATCAGCATACCACAACCCTATTGTTTTATGTCTCTATAGCCAAAAAAATTGAGGTCTAATCACTCTAAGAAAATATTAATTATGTAATGCATATGAATATTTTTATGTAATACGGAAAGCAAATGATATATGACATCTTTCTATTTCATCAGGTAATTGAAAAATCATACTCAAACGTTGTGAGCAGGTGTTTATCATATAATATAAAATATCCATGCCACTGTAAAAAAAAAAAAAGGGGATTATTTCATCCTAATGAAATAAATTCAAGTGAAACTACTCTGAACTCAGTTTTTATTATAAAATACACACACGCATACACCCTTTCATTTATAAATATATATATATATATATATATATATATATATATATATATATATATATATATATATATATATATATATATATATATATATATATATATATATATATATATATATATATATATATATATATATATGATATATATATATATATATATATGTATGTATGTATGTATATATGGCTATGAATCGTATGGGTACATGGAATGCCAGAGCAATACATGATGAGGAGAAGAGGGGAGAGTTGATGGATGTATTTAGAAAGGGTAAATTTGATTTGCTCGCTGTGACTGAAATAAAGATGAAATGAAACAATTAAAATTAGTGGTGTGGTGTGAAATGTGCATGAGCTGGTGTGGAAAGGAATGAGAGAGGGAGAGGAGTTGCAATTCTGATGACTGACCTGTGGTAAAGAGCTCTGGTAGATTTTGTTTGTGTGAGTGCTAGAATCCTAGTGGTTAAATTTAAGTTTGAAAAGGTCAGTGTGTCTGTGGTTTTGTCATATGGTCCATCTGAGGGTAATGCTGAAGAGAGTGCAATTTTCTGTGATAATCTGAATGATGTTTTGGATGGGGTGAGAAGGAGCTTCAGATTGATTGTGTTGGGTGAGCTAATGATTGGATAGGTGATCAAAAATTGGGATGGTATAACAGGTGGCTTTGGGGTATCGGGAGAAAATGACAATGGTAGGAAGGTGATTGATTTCTGTGAATAGAGAGGCATTTGTGTTAGTAATACTATCTTTAACAAAAGAGTGTTCATAAATATACTAGAGTTGGTGTATGTCGTGATGGTATGGAAGTGAAAAGTATGGTTGATTTTGTGTTGTGAAGATGCTGAAATTTGTGTTGGATGTTAAATCAGTGAGGGGGTTAGGAATGGGATTATCAAATTATTATGTTGTTTTATGTGAAATTAAGTTTGTAGAGGATTGGATGGAGGAGAGGAAGGTGATAAGGAAGGAAGTGGGTAGAATAAAGAGTGTGAAATTAAGTGAACAAGGTAATAAGGATAAGTATTTAAGAGCGCTTGCAAATAAACCAGTTGAATATGAGCGTTGAAACTGAACAAATCTGGAAGCAAATGAAGGAAGCGGTTGCTATTACAGTAGTGCAAAAGAAGTATGTGGATGGGCTAAAGTAGGAAATAAGAATGTTAACAATGATTGGTGAAATGAAGAGTGATGAGAATGGTTAAAAGTAGAAGAGAATCGTGATTAAATATACAATAAGCCAATGATGATGTCTCAAAAGAATGAAGATTTGAATTATATAAAGAGGAAAAAAGGAATGCTAAAAGATTCATCCGTATTAGGAAAAAAGAAGTAAATGAACAGTTTGGAAAGAGGATGAATGAGGACTTACAAGGGAATAGGAAGCTTTTTGGAAGGAAGCGCGAAAGGTTAAGAATGAGAATAAGGGGAATCTGCTTAAAATAATGAATATAGAATAGTGATTTCGCAACTGATGAAATGAATGTAAAAAGAGTATGGAGGGAACACTTCGAAAATATGCATAACATTGGCACTAATGAAGAGTTGATAGTGATTGTGTGTGGGTTTCATGGTGCCAGAAGAAATAGGTGTTTTGGGGATGAGGTCATTAGCTCGGAGAAGGAAAGTTGAAAAATGGTAATGCAGCAGAGATAGATGAAATTACTAGTGAAATGATCAGGAACGGAGGCGAGATGGCGATTGAGTGGATTTGGAGGTTGTTTCTCAGAGCGTTTAGGGAGGGTATAGTTCCATGTGATTGAAGGAGAGCAGAAATAGTACCATTGTATATGGGTAAGTGGGAAAAAGGTAACTGTAGAAATTATAGGGGATTAGTTTATTGAGTGTTGTAGAGAAGATATATGCTCGTATTTTGAGAGAAAGAGTGCGTCGATTGACTGAGGTACTGCTTGGTCATGAACAAGGTGTGTAGAAGTGGTAGAAGATGTGTGGATCAAATCTTTAAATTGAAACAAATGATTGAGGAAGTGAGAGAGAAGAATAATAAATCTAATTTAGACTTTATGGACTTGCAACAGGCATATGATAGGAATAATATGGAAGCTCTATGGCAGGTGTTAGTGATATATGGTGTTGATGGTAGGCTTCTGAATTGAAACAAAATTCTGTACGACGATAGTAAAGTGTGCGTAAGAAAAGACGGAGATGAAAGTGATTGGTTTAATATTAATGGCGGAGTGAGACGAAATATGTGTTATGTATATTTGGTTATTTAATTTGTATATGAATGAGGGTATGAAGGAAGTAGAGGTGAGGTGGCAGGGGAAGATGTTTGAATGACGGAGAGTGAAAGAGACTGGAGGGTGTCATACGTATTAAATGCGGATGATTTGGTTTTGTGTGGCGAATTTGAAGAGATTTTGAGAGAAGGGATAGAGGGGTTTGTCATGGGATGATAAAGGAGGGGGTTTGAAAGTATACCTACATAAGAGTAAGGTTATGGTTGTGAGTGAGGACAGTCCTCGCTGGTAAGTTATGCTAGATGGAGTACAACAGGAACAAGTGTCTTAAAATAAATATTTAGAATATGTTTTTTGAAAAAAAGGAAACATGTTGCAGAGTGTAGTAGGAAAGTTGTGAATGGTAGTAAGGTGCTGGTGTAATTAAATCCTTGGCGGATGGAAAGGGACTAAGTCTTGAGTGCGCTAGGGTCTTACATGAGGGTATGTTGTTACTAATATTAATGTATGGCAGTGAAACTATGGTCTGGAATAAGAAGAATAGAGCTAAATGGCAGTGTGTTAGGATGGACTACTTTAGGGATTTGTTAGGTGTAAGAAGAATTGATAAAATGAGGAAGGAACGCATATGGATGATATACTGTTTGTTAAGCAAATAATATGGTTTTAAGTGTGCTGGGAATTGACCGGCTGGGAGACCAAAGAAAAAGTGGATTGAGCCAGGGAAAGAATGCCTGAAGGAGAAGAATGTGAGTTTGATTGAGGCGAGAAGAAAGATGCATAATAGTAGTGAATGGCGTGGATTTGTTAAAGGGTATGTTTGTTGCCAACCTGGGACAAGAGATGAACCCTGCATTAGCGAGATGCCATAGTAAGGGTCCGTTGCGGTCTCCTGAAGCCCTAGTTTGGATTTTTTAGACTGCGAAGAGTTCTCATTTAGGGGCATAAAGGGGGCGGTAAGGCTGGACTTCTTTTCGACTTGCGTAATTCTTCTACTTTTCTGTTTCCACTGCATGTGATACACCTTGAACACATCATTTAGGGGGGGCAAAGGTTGGGTGATATATATATATATATATATATAAATATTATATATATATATATATATATATATATATTATATATATAATTATAATATATATAATATATATTATATATTATATAATAGTATATATACATATATATATATATATATATATATATATATATATATATATATTATATATAAATTATATATTATTATATAATATATATAAATATAATATATATATAATATATTATATAATATTATATATATAATATATAATAGTATATATATATATATTATATATAATATATAATATAATATATATATATAATATATATATATATATAATATATATATATATATATTATATATATATATAATATATATATATATATTATATATAATATAGTTATAATAATTATATATATAATATATATATATAGAAACCTTAGGTACTTTCAATGCAAGATTATATTTTTTCTATGAAATAAATAAATTCGGACGAGTTCTATTAAATAGAAAAAATAATTAATAAATATTGTGAAATAAAGTTTGTTGCGTGTGTTCTTTACACCACAACAACAACACACATATATATATATGTATATATATATTATAATACAAATTTTATATATATATATAATACTATATTATATAATATAATATATATATATATATATATTATATATATTATTAGTATATATTACGCTGGTCATATATATATATATATATATATATATATTATACATAATAAATATAATATATAATATATATATAAAGAATAATAATTAAAAATTGATTAATTTGAATATATTATTAATAAAATATAAAAAAAAAATATTTTATTTTTCACCGGATAGTGGGGCCGTTATCGCTAGGCTATCCTACCGCTCTATTATCATCCTCCCCTGTTCACTACTACAGGATGCCTATCACTATAAAGTATATTGCTATGACTATCAGAGGGTACGGATAATAATATATACTAGGGTAGCGAATAATTTAACATATAAATTACTCCAAAAATAAAAAAAAATTTGTATTAGTTTTAGAGAAAAATGTTTAGGGAGCTTTCAATAAACGAAATTTTTTGTAAAAAAAAAACATAAATATAAATATATAAAGTTAAATAATAATTAATTAATAAATAATAATAATTAATAAATTAAATAATTAATAAATAATAATATATATAATTAATATAATAATATATAATAATAATAAATTAAATAAATATAATTTAATCAAATAATAAATAATATTAATAAATAAAAAAATACTACTAATCATTTAAATGATTTTGATTTTCACATTAATAAAAAATTAATTAATATTAATAATAATAATAATATATAATATAAATAAATAATAATAATAATAAATAATAAGTTTTTTATTTTTATTCTCTAGTTAAATATAAACAAATATTAAATAAACTAGACTAAAAAAAACACGTTATAATCTTATATTTTTAAAAGCTAATATTTTATTATTATTTTAACTTATATTTTATATATATATTTCTGTCAAATTATAACTCTTATTTACGAAAGTATTGATTAATAATAGGATAATATAATAGACACTATAAATTAATATAATATAATTAATATATATATATTAATTTAATAATATATAAATATATATATATATTATATAATATTATATATATATATATATATATTATATATAATAGTATATATATTAATTATTTATTCTTATATTTTATTTTAAAACTATTACATTATTACATATATTATAATATATATAATTTAAAGGAATTATATTGATTATATTTATAATTAATTAATATAATTATATATATATATATTATTAGTTTCATTTGTATATTTTGAATATATTTATATATAATAATTATTAATTACATATATATATATTATTATTAATAACATTTTAGAATTAAATCTTATAAGCATAATAAACATTATCCAATAGATATATAAGAATATACATATAGGCAATGTATTACATTATGCTCAATGTTTGCAAATGTTATGCATAAGCAACATTATTGCAACATTATTTGGTTTTTTAATGTCTTGACGTTGAGTCTAAAAGGTTAAGGTTTTTTAAAGTCATAGGTTAGAGACCGAATTTAAGGTCTGTAGTTTAAAGACCGTTTATTTAGGAGGATGCTAGCCTTTCACAAAAAGAGGGGTGAGCGTAGTCACACTCTACTGTGAAGGGTCTTTTTGGTTCTATGAGAAGTATTTTTTAAATGATCGTGGATAGATATTTTTTGATGATTATACTCAATATCTCAGATATTATTTATCGATGTTTTTACCTATCATATATCTAATGTTTTTAAATCAGAGTCTTTATATCTACTCAGTGCATCTTAGTTTGGATTTATTTATCACTTAGTAAATAAAATATTAATTAAATCTCGATAAAGGAAAAGATATATTCAGCACTAGATTTGAAGAATTTCCAGAAGATTACATTTATTGATACTCCTTACGCTACAATATTAGTTTACAGATATATGTTATAGAGAAGAGAGAGAGAGAGAGAGAGAGAGAGAGTTCTAAACAGACGAGGAAAAAACATGTTCTTTTCTGTTCTACGCAGATCTCTTCTCATCATGTATATATTTGTTTAAGCGTTTGGTTTGTACTCATTGTCCAAAAAATATATTGGGTTGAACAGTGTATGTAATCGGTTGTAATCTCCGTTTTTATCTTTGTACAGTAGCTGGATCGATCTCAACATCTCCTTTGCAGTACTATATTGTGAAACTATGTGATAAAGAGAAACAGACGCTGACTACTCAAAGTGTTTTTTTTTATATATTTTTTTTTTTTTATTGTTTTTTTTTTTTTGCCTTTGCGATGAGATTTTTTTATGGTAAATTAGTTGGTGTTTTATTGAATTAGAATATATAATAATATATATTATATATATATATATATATTATATATAATATATTAATATACATTATATATATATATATAATTATATATATATATATATATATATAATATATTATTTTTAAAGTGTATTTATGTATTTCTACTTTGGTGAATGTTATTTTTTTTTTTAGCGTATGATGTCTTCACATTACTGTATCGTCAATCCTACATTTGTGGCAGTTATACAATAAAAAAACGACAAAGAAAAATAGCAGATACTGTTAAAAACTATACAATGCATATTTTGATGTTAGATCGGAAGACCAAGACAAGACTTGGACTCCTATCATTGTGTGTTTCGTGTGTGTTGAAGAACTGCGCCAGTGGTCACAAGGTAAGGAACAATCTTTTCATTTTGGAGTGTCCATGATTTGGAAAGAGCCTCAAAATCACAGCAATGATTGTTATCTTTGTTCCTGTTCCAGTAAACAAAATGGAAATTATGGTTCAATAGGTAAGATCCGCAATATGTCCTGTGCCACATGGGGTAGAAATACCTGTTCCTTGTGCTCATGCAAGCTTAGTTGATATTTGTTTGTGATGATCAGGAAATAGAGAGTAAATCTTGTAATAACAATAGTGACCAAGATGATGTTCATAATCCCGGTTGTGAAGAGCTGCAGCTATTCACACAGTCAGAATTAAATGATTTGGTGATAGACTTGTTCCTTCTAAAGATTTCGTAGAACTTTTAGGCTCAAAGTTGAAGAAAAAATATCTTTTAGCCAAAGGGACGTCGTTTTCATAGTTTAAAGATAGAGAGGAAGAATTTGAGCAGTTTTTCTCACAAAGAGACGATATAGTGTAATGCTCTGATCTTCCTGGACTCATGGAATGTTTCAGTATTGATTACAATACAAACGACTGGCGACTCTTTAACGACTCTTCAAAAAAAGTCCAAAGCTGTGCTTCTCTATAGCGCAAGTAGGTATGCTTCATTACCTGTGGAACACTCTGTTCATTTGAAAGTGTTCTGAAAATTTGGAGGTGATTCTAACAACACTTAAATATAAAGACAATTGGTTGAACCATTTGTGGCAATTTAAAGGTACTTTCCAAGTTAGCAATCAGCATTATTTTTTTTAAAACATGGCCACCGAGAAAATCCCTACAACCTGGGCTAAGAAATTTACAAAGAGAGAGTTTAGTAGATCCAAATAAAGTTTTACTTCCCCCACTTCACAAAAAATTAGGATTGATGAAACAGTATGTGAAGGCACTATCAAAAGATGGAGAGTTTAAAATATCTTTGCACCAAGTTTCCTAATTTGTTAGAAGGCAAGCTAAAGGAAGGAGTAATTTTCGGTCCAGACATTAGAAAACTTATGAAAGATGACGTATTTGAGGCAAAAATGAGAAAAACAGAAAAATAAGCTTGGAGAGCATTCAAAGACATTGCGATAAACTTCATTGGAAACAAGAGAGATCCAAATTACAAAATTATTGCTGAAAATTGGTTAAGAACGTTTAAAGACTTGGGCTGCAACATGAGAATTAAAGTTTTTTTTTTTACCCTCACATCTGGATTACTTCCCAGACTCTGTATTCCTATTTGTGTTAAAATTAAATTTTATTTATAAAATTTTTGAAATTTTATGTTTGTTTTTAAAACTGTATATCCCTTTTGTAAAATGATTTTATGTGATGGAATAAACTGAGGTCTTATTGGGAATTAGGACAACAAATCCAATATAATAAACACCTAAAAAAAGGTGAAGACAAATTTCCTAAAAGTTAAATTGTGCACAACTGGGTTATTTATGCTAAAAAAAAACACAGAAATAATTATATATATATATATATATATATATATATATTATATATATAATATTAATATATATATATATTATATATATATATATATATATATATATATATATATATATTTTTATATATATATGATTAATATATATATACTATAATATATTTTTAAAAATTTATATTAGTTATATATATAATATATATATATATATATATATATATATATATATATATATATATATATATATATATATATATATATATATATATATATATATATATGATTTTCTGACCTCAACTGAAATAACACAATATTATTTTTATATTGCTTTTATGTTTTACAGTTCGAGGCTTCCAGAAGTATCAAATACGTTAATAATATAATTTCAAATAATAGCATTTATCAGTAATTTAGAAGGTTAAATAAATTGAAATCTTAAAATGCAAAGAGGAGCAAAATATTTTAAAAGATTTTAAAATCAATTTTTATTGCAATGCAAAAGATTTCTCTTTGATTTTCTCACATTCCCCTTTATTAAAATAAATACGTTGTATTTCAATCTAACAATTAGTTAAACTTCACCCATCTTGGTTCTAAAAATATACAAATTTATTTATTTTTAGCAGAGCTTTACTTCTTCAGGCTTCTTCAACTTTGAATATTTCTATCACCTGAGATACATTTATCTAAAAGTTCTAGGCTCGTGTCGATTATCAGCTTCCAGTTAAGCTTAAGCCAATTTTCTTTAAAAACCTACTAAATCGAACAAAATGAACAACATCGTTCATTGTGTTAAATGTTTGAACTTTATTTCTAACTAGTTAGTTAGTTAGTTAGTTATTGAAACAATGGAAAGTGAAATAAATTACTTTCTTTTGTATATCACACAACGAAAGTTAAAGTAATGAACTAATTGTTTTGAGAAATTTTAGTTTTTACCTTTTTTTTTTTTGGTAAAATAAAACACAGGAAGAAAGAAGAATTAATATTAATTTTAGGCAACGGTTTTGCTGGGAGCACGTGGTGGCCCGCTTGCGGTCGGCAGTGCCTTCGCGGAGTAATGAATACCACTTTATGGTATTAATTAATTAAAAAAAAATGTACATCGTCTAAGTTCATAATTACAAACTTTAAGTACATAATCATGAATACCACTCTATTGTATTTGTTTCATTAAAAAAAATTTGTACATTACATCTACATTCATAATTACAAACTATAGGTAAATTAATTAAATTTAAAGTGAAATAAATTGTCGCAATTTTTATTAGCTAAGGTGTGAAGCCTAATAAAAAAAATGTCAATTTCTTATTATTTTTTTTAGCAAATTTTTTAAAATTTTAATTACAGTTTTGTTTGACTTTTAGGAAATGTGTTTGGATCCATGCAATTGATTTGTATATGGAGGTGGAGGCTGATAGCAGACATGACCCAAGTTCTAATATAACTTATCAAAATATTAAACTGATCTTAGACTGTCAGTAGTCATAATCAGTATTGTGTTGAACCCGGATCAGACTTATTTGAAATTCCGATTCCAAATTTGGTTTAGTTTTCAACTACTTGGGATTCCGATTCCGATTCCGATGATGCTTATTTCATCTACATTTAATTGCTACTATTTTTCAAGGCAAATTAAAGTAAAAATAAAATAATTTGGTGTAACGATTTAACAATATGATCAAATTTAACAATGCTATAATCTCACTTGTACTTTATTTGAGAGTATTTTTTCAATTTTGTTCATTACGTTGTAATATATATATATATATATATATATGCAGTATATATAAGGTTGAACCTCAGTGAAAAGTGTAGAAATACGTTAACAATAAAAATAATTGTATAAGGAATGGATGTTCATAAAAATCACAAATTTACCAAGATGCCCACTCTGATTCCTAAATACTTTCAAGCTCAACTCTAGTTTCGTTTTCGACGGTGCGGTGCGGCACAAAATTTCGGTGTCTCAATGTCGTATAGTTTTAAAAATATAGAGGTTTGGTGTGATGCGAAAATATGACTTTTAGTACCGTGCGGCGCGTGGTGCGCTCACTCTGGTGAAGTGCAGTGTGGAAAATTCAGGTGGTCAACCAACCTTAGTTTCAATATATGGCGTTTTACTCACAATTATTGCTTTCCTGCGGACGAATTTTGACTCATATTATGAAAATTATGAGTTTTCCCGTTTTTGAACAATTTTATGAGAAATTGTGAAGTGAGAATAATTCTGAGCAATGACGTCACGTCAGGATGAATGTCTTAATGCAATTAATTTATATAATTCTCGAAAATAGGCTAGCCAACCCTTTGTCTAAAAACTTGATGGTTGACCAGATTGCTGTTGTTGTTTTTTTCGCAAAAATTTATATAATGGAGTTTCATCAAATGCATTTTAATTGGCTTAGCCCTGCATCAATCAATAAATTCATCATCAGTCAAGATTACTTTGCATTAATCCATCGGAATCCACAAAATTCCTTTAAAATTTGTTAATTGGTTGTTCGTCAAGACTTCGTCAATATGATGGCGTTTCTTTTAAATGAAAACGACCTTCGATAGAGAGACCTTGCATAAAATTCAGGAAGGTTCATGAATGCAATATTTTCACAAGGAGACCTTGGCAGTAAAAAAACACCTATCCGAGATAGACTGTAAGTCGAGCAGCTCTTCTAGGAGTCTCTATACTTATATATATATATATATATATATAGATATATATATATATATATTAGTATATATAAATATATAATATATATATATTCATAGTATATATATATAGTATATATATATATAATATTATATAAATTATAAGATATATATATATATATATATTATTATAGGATATATACATATAATATATATATATATATTATATATATATATATATATCATATATATATATATTTGATATTATTATATATATATATATAGATATATATATATATATATTGATATATATATATATAGTATATATAATATATATATATATATATATATATATATATATATATTATATATATATATATATAATATATATACTACATATATTACATATATATATATAATTATATATATTATATATATTATATATATAATATATATTATATATATAATTATTAATATATATATATATATATATATATTATATATTAGTATATTATATATATACATATAGTTATACAAAGGTGGGCACCGTTAATGAGAAAGTTAACGCCGTTAATCCTTAATCGTTAACAAAAAATTAACGGCGTTAATCATTAAAGCTTTTATCGGTAAAGAAATTTAACGTAAGTTAACGTTAATCGTTAACGTTAACTGTCTTCAAAATATGTAGGATATTAATTTAATAATTGTTAATTTTCTTTTATTATGATGCAGGATATGGGCAAATTATTTTATGGAAAAATTATATATAAAATATATATACTATCATATTATAATATATATATATATATATTATATATATATATATATTATATATATATATATATATTATATATATAATATATATATATATATATATATAAATAATGGATATTTAATTTATATATATAAATTATAGTTAATAATGATATAATATTATAATATTATATATATAATATATATATCGTAAATACCTTAATTAATACTTAATAGTATATTATTGTAAAAATAATAGGATATACCAGCTTACAGTTTTAATACAAATATGTATGTGTTTTATGTATATTTTTTATAAATTACAAAGCTTATTAGGCCTACTTCTTATATTTTTCACTAGTCACAAAAAGAACCAAAGTTTCAAGTAAAGAACGAAGAAGTTAATGACTCATTGAAGGGATAGGCGTCCAATATTGGTTGGTATTTGTTAACTGACTGTACAATTTCTGTTTTCTAAACTTCGTTTTCGGGTGCTTTTCTGTGTCTGTACTGTAGTCATTCTTTCATAAATTTCA
>JABUQX010048024.1:35000-47835 GCA_015478945.1 Trachelipus rathkii
CTTGCCGCAGAAAGGGGGCGTGACATTAGTTTTTGCTAGACTCCTTCAATTTTTTTTAATTGCTTACCCTTTCTTGGTGTTATATTATTATTATTATTATTATTATTATTATTATTATTATTATTATTATTATTTTATATTATTATTATTATTATTATTATTATTATTATTATTGTGATTATTATCATCATCATCCATAACATTATAGTATTTCATGCTGATATCGATATTCTTGTTGTTGGTATTATTTTGTTTGCATATTTTAATTTGCTCCTTGACTATTTTTTTTTATTTACTTTAATTTTGTTTGTGTTCTCTGTATACTCTTTAGGGGTCTTTCACAATCAGCAGATTCCTAAAATTTAAAATTATTCCTTTCTCTTTGGAGTAATAAACTCCTTTGTTATATCTTCAGGATCATTCACAGATTAATCGGAATTATTGCGCATCATCTGAAAGCTTGTTTCCAGTTTCACATTGTGGTGCACAAGAAAGAAACCCCCGTTTCGGATTTTTCTCCTGATGGTTTTACCGTCTTGTGAAGGGGTGAGAGAGAGCATCAGCAGCGTCTTCTGATCGTATGATGTGACACTCCATTCTCGTTTCTGCTCACATAATTAAAAAAATTTGGGCCCTTCATCCTGAGGCTCTCTTTGAATCTAATTTTTAATTAGGTTTCTTTATACCATTTTTATACCGTTCCAAGTAGCTGGATGCCATCAGGAAAAAATATTCAAAGAGCTTTGGTTTCTTGTAGTACAGAGATTCTGCAGGTTCTTCATTCGCGATGAAAATAAGTGCTAGTAGTAGGAGCGTCATATTGGACAACGGTCGTTTTTACCCCATCTTACCTTGACCTTTTTGACCTCTTTTACCCCACCCTAAAAATTTGGGCAAACCGTATTTTTTGAGCCCAAATTTTTTACCTGACCTGACCTTTTTGGGCCTTTGACCTTTTTGGGCCTTTACCTTTTTGGGGCCTTTACCTTTTTGGGCCTTTACCTTTTTGGGCCTTTACCTTTTTTGGGACTAGACCTTTTTTCGACCAAGCCTTTGGTCTTCCATGGGTTCATTTTTGGCCCACGGTATTTTTTGGCACCCCTAATTTTTTGAGACCTAATTTTTGGAACCGCTAATTTTTTGAGAACCTATTTTTCTTGAAGAACTCAATTTTTTTGAGAACCAAATTTTTTTGGCAACCTAATTTTTTGGCAACCCTAATTTTTTGCAACCCTTCGAAGAAGGGTTTGCGCCAAACGGTCTGCGGTAGCAACGTTGTACTATTAACCCCCCTATTTTACGCCCTAATTTTTTTCGACCGTGGGCCATTTTCCCACGGTAATTTTTGGGTAACCTTTAGGGGCTTAGCCCTTTTATGTCGTTTGACATTGTTTGGACCATGATATTTCGACCAACCCTTTGGTCTTCCATGGGTCATTTTTAGCCCACGGTATTTTTCGCTACCTTTTGGTCTCCATGGTCATTTTTTGCCCACGGTAATCTTTGATCTTCTTTAGGGGCTTAGCCCTATTTTTGATCGTCTTTTACTCTTGGTTATTGACCATCGATATTTCGGCATCTAGACTTGCGTACACCATGGGTCATTTTGCCCACAGCAATTTTCCTGGCCACTCGTGCCCACCCGTCACATATTTCGTTCCTTACTTGAACGCATGTATGGATCTAACCTAACACACCCCTACACACACGCACACACACACACACAACACCAGTTGATCAGCACTTGACCCACGGAAATTTTTTGTCCTTCCTTTAGGGATCTAAGCCTTTCTTTGATGTCTTAACTTGTTTGAACCATGATATTCTCGCATTGGGACCCTGCATATACATGGGTTCAATTTTGACCCGCTAACTTGATGGCTTTGATGGTTCAATCAACGTAAGAAGTACCTAGGGATGTTCTATTAGTGTTCTGAGTATTAGATGAATGCCAGGTGAGTGCCAGGTGAGTGCAAATGAGTGCCAAATGAGCTGGCCAAGTGACTGCAATGAGTGCAATGAGTGGTCACAACTAGTGCCAAGTGAGTTGCACATAGTGGCAACTGAGTGCCACTTTTTTCAAGCCTTTTCTAGCCTCCCTGAGCCCCGAATGCCCCTAATATGGGTGTCTTACCCCTAGTAATAAGTATGAGGATTCGATTTGTGTATATTACAATCTGCTAGAATGTTCCTACTACGAGGTTAGTATTTTTATAACATTATAGCAATGGACGAATATATATCTAAGAGTTACACAGTTGAGAAACGTGATGCATACGTTTTCCGGTCGGTCCGCAGGTACCATCGCGAAACCGCGCCGCGTGCGCCCGAGGCGCCAAATTACAGCGTAACCGCCGCCGGTGCGCCCGCAAGGCGCAATATTTCGCGTAACGTCGCCGGTGGTCCGCAGACGCAAATTCCGGGTGAACGAAAAATATGATCATCAATGTAAAACTATTCATAAGAATTTCGTTTCAAATATACTACGAGTCATTTCATACTTAAACACAGATTGTACGAAAATTTAAAATTAAAAACATATACTTTAATACCTTAAGCAATAAAGCAAGTAAACATAGAGGTGTTATTACCTAACAACTAGGGGATTAGTATGCTTTGTTTACTGCTTTACTGCTTTAACTTTCTGCTTACTGCTTTAACTCATGTTTTAAACTGCTTTAACTTTCTGCTTTACTCCTTTAACTCATGTTTTACTGCTTAACTCACATTTTACGGCTTTAACTCATATATTTATTAACATTTAACATACCTTAAAAGCAGTAAATCAGTAATCAATAGAGGTGTTACCTACGGGATTAGTATGCTTTTGTTTTACTGCTTTACTGTCTTTAACCTCACTGCTTTACTCTTCTAACTCATGTTTTACTGCTTTAACTCTCTGCTTTAACTGCTTTAACTCATGTTTTACTGCCTTAAACCTGCTTTACTGCTTTAAACTCATATATTTATTAACATTTATTATTTTTTTTTATATTTTTGTTTTATTATTTTTATTATTTCTATTTTATTTTTGTTTTAATACTTTTTTATTTTTAATTGTAATGTAAGAATAAAAACACACAGAGTTTCGGTTATAAACATTTTTATTTTAATAAAATTGCACGAAATTTTATTAAAACCTTTTTTTTTTACTGCTTTTTACAAAACTTTAATTAAACTATTATTCATTATCTAATTGACAGGTATGGATTGCGAGAATTACGTTCGCGAAGGTAGGCTACATGTCGTTGTAGCTGCGACCAAAGGTTGTGGCTAGACCTTTCTATTTTAAATATTGTTAAAGAATGGGCAGATTTTTGAACAAACCCTGTAAAAATAATATGGTGTTATATGTTTATCAGGAAAATTTAAGAAATATACAAGATGTTGATTCAATTTCCAGGCATATACGATATTAGATCGCTGGACAATATACAAGGCCACAAAATTATTGTATTAAGATAATTTAATGCACAAATTGAATTTGGAAATAGCAGAAGCGTTCACAGTTTATTCTCATCATCTAAATATCTCTCTGTGTTTTTCATAACAAAGAATATTTTTCATCAAAGCAAGCATATGCGAAGTGTTTCTTTAAACACACAGTATTTACTGTTGTTTGACCAGAGAAGAGACATGAGTCAAATTAATGTATTGGCAACTCAAATGTTTCCCCTTCAAAGGGAGTTCTTAAAAGTATATAAAGAGGTTACTTCGATTCCCACGGTTATTTGATGTGTGAACTTCACCCCAAAAACACGCACAGAGTGCTGCTCCGTACCAACATTCTGCCATGAGATAGAAACTGTATTCATACCTGAATAATGAGTGCCCTAGTTACAAAGTATTTACCTCTTATAAAAAATTTAAAAAGTTGAAACGCATCTGAAAAACGTAACTAATTAGTGAGGAATGAGAAATCAATACCAGTGTGTAGTTGAAGTCTGTTAAATCTTAAAAAGAAATGTTCCTTTAAACAGACCCAGAAGGAAAAGCTACGTCGTTATAGAAACATCATTAAAAACTCTCCTCAACATTAAATTTTTTGAAAAATAAAAAGAAGTTACTACACGAGGGGGAGGAGTATTCCTGCCATTACTCTTCTCCGTTCTTCCCTGATAACTAAGTGGTTATCCCCCATAATGAAGAAGGTTGCTGTACTTCCATATAATGAGTATGAGAAAATGAAGTATAATCATTACAGATTTGTCACAGAATTCAGTTCCTCGCCATTCATCACTCGCAACCTCAGATAGGCCAGTTATCTTGCGCACACTGCAATCACAATCAAAGTTTCACTCATTCACAACCCATACACGCAGAGTATTAAGCCCAAATGATTGGACATTACAACCTCTTTCACATCAGGCAGCAACCGTTGCACAGCAGAAGCTTAGTATGTGAACGACCACATTATTTTCCAGCGCCTCTACTTCCTTCCCCCCCCCCTAGCCCTTATAATGATCTAAAAAGTTGACAGATAACAAATAATCGAAGAAAGAAGTGTAAGATATTAAATTCAGCATTAACATCCATGAGAAAACGCATCTTATATCAGCGGCCATACAAAAATTCGATAGATCTTAAAGACTTGCACCATGCATCCGTCCTACGTATCCCGTTACACCGATGATGTAGAATATACCTAATGAAGTAAAACTTGAAGTGAAAAATGAAGGTAAATTTAAAAATATCCTAGGGGAGAGTACCTAATAGAGTGCGTAAATCAGGAATAGCTTATATAATATTTTAAAAGACAAATTAACTTTGAATGAAGCAGGGCAGATCGTATTGTGATGAAATAGTTATAAAGGATCAAATATTGTGGATTTGATAGCTGATCTCTCACGTGAACTGGAAAAGGCCTGTAAAAGGGATGGAATGATTCAAACACAGAACTTCAAGACTATTAATTTCCCGAGTTTAATCTTAAATACAACGCGATTAGCAGACTGATAATATCCCCATTACAACCAGACCTGATAAGTCCTCAGGGCACTTCTTACGCTTTTCAGATAAATTAAAGCGTGTAACCCACGACTAAGAAAGCCCCTTATACTAACATAGGTGAATTAAATCGTAATTAATGTATTATCCATGACTATTTATTTAGTTGCATGCTTGTATATAAATTAAATTGTTCATTTTTAGACCTTTTTCTTTAACCCTTTTAACTTTATAGCATATATATATATTTACATATTATATATTTATATATTATATATAATATATATATATTATTATATATAATATATATATATATATCTATATACTTATATATATTTATATTATATATATATTAAATTATATATAATATAGCGTTTACATGGGGTCAGTAGCAACAATGAGGAAAGGAAGTAGTTTTGAATAATATTATTCAATATGAGGGAACCATAGTTTTGCGGGGTTTCACTATGGTTTGCTCTTAAGGTATCCTAATATTGAGAAAAAGAGTTAAAAGCATATTTGGAGGGTGAAGAAGGCTTTTACTCTACATAAACCTGTAAAAAAAATTTCCTACCACGGAAACAATATCTCGCAGCTCGATAGCTATGGCACATTAAGATTTATCGGAAATGAATTAAATTAGTTCTTATCAATGAAGGATTTCAATACATACTTTTTACAATGACGTATACTCTAGATACTTGTGGCTGAAGCCAATAAAAGATAAAAGATCAGCTACAGTTTCCGATGCTGTACTTGAAATTATAAAGGACGAGCAGAGAACACGCTAAATCATTTTTGGGACCAGATTCAGGAATGGGTTTCAAGGGCCGAGGTTTTCAGGACTGCTCTGGCCGAGTATGTATAAGCTATTACAATACATTTCCGTAAACAAAGCGGCTATAGTTGAAAGAGTCAGCGTACTATTAAAGAACGCATAATGCATAGGTATTTTACTAAGATGAACAACTTTTAAATATATTGATATACTGAACGATCTAGCTTATTCTTATAACAGATCTACCATAGAACTATAAAGACAACTCCTTTAGCAATGTCAAAAACTAGAGGCTGTAGAACACATCTGGGTGAAAAAGAAAACAAAATAAAAGAAAATTCAGGAATAAAGGTGAATGACTATGTAAGAGTATCTCGATCAGAAGCAAGATTCAGAAAAGGATATGAATCCGGATGGACTACGGAGGTTTTTAAAGTTCACAATATCCGAGCATTCCGACGTGATAGTTTAAAGTTATATTATTTGGAGGATTTAGATGGTGAAAAAATAAAAGAAGGGTTCTATAAACAAGAAATACAAAAAGTAAGGTTCAACCCTGTAAATATATATATAAATTGAAAAATATTAGCTACGAGAGGGTTAAAGGGAAAATAAACAGTATCTTTGGTCGAATGGAGGGGATTCTGACAAGTTTAATACTTAATATAAATGCAAGTGAGTTAAAATCATTAAATCAGTTGTCATTATACATATGAGAGTGTAGAGCCACCTTTTTAATTTAACTCTCCGTCTTCAGCCTCTTTGGATTTCATTCTGATAATAAACTCTCGGATTTTACAAATGTGTTAATAACCTATACAACTTGAAAGAGAGGCATACGAGAAGGATTATGTGAAATGATATTAAATACGGACATTGAAAATTTACCTCACAATCTATTCTGGATGGTGGTATACAGAAGTGTAGAATGTGTTGAACTATATTACAAGTGGAAGATACTCGGGATCTGAAAAGGACTACAATTGCGAAAAAGGTGAATACGACAACATTTGCTACAAGAGAATACTTCTTTGAAGATTTGGCTCTGCGACGAGCTTAATTTCAACTCGTGCTGCTATTTCGTCATTTAAACCGACTCTTCTGATTATAGTATTATGTGTAAGGATCTGGTATACAAACTGAAATGCGTACCTAATTTAAGATAAAAGTAATATCTTTAAGATCAAAAGTAAGTGTAAACCTGCGAGACCGTGATACGTTTTTTTTTCTCGAGCGGTCACAGTGGCAGCGAAAACAATATTCGTAAACGGGATGCTGAGCTGGATATACTTCATGATTATCCCTACTATGTTGAAGAGAGTTATACTACTATCTGTGGAGAATAAACCCTTGACATGGCATGAACAAAAAGATGACGCAGACCGAGTACTGCATTATACATGTACCCCGAGATGCTCAATCATCCAGGAATGGCTTATGTATATACAAATATAATTGATCACCAATATGTAGGTAATACAAAGCTCCTTTAATTAAGAGTAGTATATTTTCCAAAAGAGAGTAAAGTTATAACATTCCTAATGTTTCATTATTTTCCTCTGAATAGATCAAATTTTGACTCTGTACGCGTGCTATAAAGGATGTAGAAGGAATTCCTTCCCCTTTACAGCCGCGAGCATTGTTTATGCAACAGTTCATATAGAAAGAAAAGCACTGCAGTATTTACAGCATAATGGACTATATATAAGAGCGTAGTCAGATATATTTTTCATTTCTTTAACATACTCTCACAGTGTAAAGATAGCATAAGAAAGATACTCCTGTAATAATGGACGAAGAACGGGTATTCAGAGGAACAAAATGCAGAGGGGGTATGGGCTTGGTGGATTTTCGCCAAGTATGGAGAAGTGCAAGGCCTCTACTCGGAGAGGTTGGGGAATATTTAGGTTAAAAAGCTATAAGAACAGGTTTTCATACTATTCAAGATCTGCAGGAAATAATCCTCGTGCAGCATTAAAAAGACGTATTGCCGATGTTTCAGATCGAGATGTTGGATGACGTTAAGCGTAAAATAAGACGTAAAAATGTCAGGTCAAGGACGAGGGGGCAAGAAGATTGTCCTAAAGAAAAAGGCTAAGCGAAAAAACTCTTAAGAAAAAATGTATTGATGTATTTGCTATTTAATTACTAACTGAAAACTTTTATACGAGCTGTGTATATAAGTAAGTTTTTTCATGAAAAGTTCATTATACGACCAGAGCTCGCACATGCAAGATGCATTCCTTCATCCTTCTAGTCCTGATTGTTGTAAGAGTGAATTGGATCTCTTCTCATGAACCCTACATCAGAATTAGCGTTGCGAGTCAACTTTATCAGTATTAATCCTTTGCATTCAATTACCAATACAGATTTTCCTCTAGAGTTCAATATTCCGGGCACTTCTGACCAATATCTTAGATCCCCTTAATGTGTTTTTTTTATGTAAAAACGAAATTGACAACACCTGATGGTACAGATTTCTTCCTACGGGTGATGACCCTATTAGTAATACAGAATCAACATTTCTGTATAACATTTTCACACAGGTTGAAGTCTATCTTAACGGAACTTCACTAGGTTGCAATTTCAGCTGCTAATTATCCTTATAGGAGCTATATAGAAACTTTGGTTACAATTATTAGCACGAATGCTAACAATCTCATTCTCAAATAATGTGCGTTTTTAGCAGTTTCAAAGATGAATATACGCAGCTAAAAGCATACAATAATACTTAATGAATTTATACGGACGATAAATGGCGATATCTTCTTCAAGAAAGACTCATTCTACCATCTGTAGATACAATCATTTTTATCAGATAAAAGTCCGAAATTCGCCCTAAAAATAAAAAGTAAACCTACTGCTACAGCTGTATGTCCTGAACTGTTTTCAAACTGCTGGAGGCTTATCTCTACATTTGACAAGTGAAACTTATCACCACAGCGACTTTGAAATTGAAAATTCGCTTTTGAATACTACAGCAAAGTACACTATTAAGAGAGTTGAAACCAAGATAATTTAATTTCACTCAAGGATTATCGAGTATCAATATCCTTAACATTGTGAACGGAAATTTACCACAGAAAGTAATAATAGGGATTGTGGAACATGAAGCCTACTCCGGGAATTATAAAAAGTCACCCTATAAATTCACACCTTTCGGCCTTAGGGGCATCAGTTTACATGTGAATGGACTACCTCACGGACGTGATTATGAAATGTTTATCACAACGGAGACCTATATCTCTGTACGGGCCTTTTTTACGACTAATAGCCAATACTGTACATGATAATGATAGCGGGACAAGGTTTTAAATTCTTGAAGAATAACGCCAAAGAATAGTAATATTTATATGCGTATGATCTTACTGCAGACCTTTCAGCTTGTACGCCTATCATTTAAACATCTGAGAAGGGGACCCTAGGACTAAGTCTCTCTTTTGGATCGATTCTACAATCACCATCACTGTAGTGGTCTATCTTGAGCACCTCAACTCAATTGAAATTGGACAGAGTAGCAACGTACTTTTGGAATTATTAGATATGAAGAAGGAAATAAAATCGTGTTTAAATGAAACTCGCTTTTTAGGAGTTTGCTATTAACGAAATAAACTCTTGTAAATGTTGGAACGAAGAACACCTGCCCTTCATTTTCCAATCATTGCCTCGTCACATACTCTATTCAGGACATTGGATTTCCCGTTTTAGAGCAAAAAACGATACTGTTCAAATAATTTGAATCTTTGAACTTAAAATTTATATTGAATAATAATTATATTACCTTATTTTTAAAATATATTAATGTATTATATAAAAACTATGTCTCGACCTGTTCAGCCCTTATATTCCAATTTTATGTGGAGTCTATTGTTTTTATTTCATTATATGTTTTTAAATAATGTATGTTTTAATAAACTTGTAATATATTTGATGCTAAAATTTGTATGTCAATGATTTTTATAGTTTCTAATAATGTAATAAATGCTTTAAAATGAAAAACGCGATTTTACTTCCCTTAAAACTCTTATATATATAAAACGTTTTTAATAATTTCGTTGCAATTTTATTAAAATAGAAATTTTTAATATAACCGAAACTCTGGTGGTGTTTCTTTATTCTTACCAATAAATTAAAAAATAAAAAAAGTAAAATTAAAAAAAAATATAATAACAATAATAAAAGTAATAAAACAAAAATATAAAGAAACACAATGTTAATAAATATATAAGTTAAAGCAGTAAAGCAGAGAGTTAAGCAGTAAAACATGAGTTAGAAGCAGTAAAGCAGAGAGTTAAAGGTAAAACATGAGTTAAAGCAGAAAGTTAGTATGAGTTAAAGCAGTAAAGCGTAAAACAAAGCATACTAATCCTTAGGTGTTACCTTTATTGATTTTCTGATTTACTGCTTTAAGTTTGTAATCGTTAATAAATATAATGAGGTTAAAGCGCGCAAAAACATGTGAAGTTAAAGCAGTAAACATGAGTTTAAAGCAGTAAGCAGAAAGTTAAAAGCAGTAAAACATGAGTTTAAAGCAGTAAGCAGAAAGTTAAAGCAGTAAAGCAGTAAAACAAGGCCTACTAATCCCATAGGTGTTAGGTAATAAACTCTATTGTTTTACTGCTTTTACTGCTTTAAGGTATGTAAAGTATAATGTTTTTTAATAAAATTCGTACGAATTGTAGTAAAAATGATGCTCGTAGTATATCTTTGAAACGAAAATTCTTTGATAGTTTACATTGATATCATATTTTATGTTCACGGGAATGATTTGCGTCTGCGGACGGCACGCGGCGACGGTTACGCACGGACAATATTGCGCCTGCGCGGCACGCGCGCGGCGGTTACGCTGTAAATCTTTGGCGCCTGCGGGCGCACGCGGCGGCCGGGGACGCGGCGGGACGCACCTGGCGGACGCGGACTCGGAAACGTTTGCGATCACTGTCTCAACTGTGTACTCTTTAGATATAATTCTGTCATGTAAGTGTTATAAAAATACTAACTCATAGTAGGAAGCATTCTAGCAGCTTGTAATATACACCAATCGAATCCTCATACCTTATTACCTAGGGGTAGACACCCATATTAGGGGCATTCTAGGCTCAGGGGAGGCTAGAAAAGGCTTGAAAAAAGTGGGCACTCAGTTGGCACTATTGGCACTCACTTGGCACTATGTGACACTCCTTGCACTCTTGGCAACTCACTTGGCAATACATTGGCACTCATTGGCAACTCACCTGGCACTTCACCATGGCACCATCTAATACTCATAGAACACTAATAGAACATCCCTAGGTACTTCTTACGGTGATTGGGAACCATCAAAGCCATCAAGTTAGCGTGGGTCAAAATTGACCCATGGTATATGGCAGGGTCAAGGCTGAAATATCATGGTCAAACAAGGTTAAGACATCAAAAAAGGGCTAAGTCCCTAAAGGAAGGACAAAAAATTACCGTGGTGTGTGTGTGTGTGTGTGTGTGTGTGTGTGTGTGTGTGTGTGTGTGTGTGTGTGTGTGTAGGTGTTCAAGTTAGGATAGATCCATACATACGTTCAAGTTAGGAACGAAATATGTGACGGGTGGGGCACGAGTGGCCAGAAAATTGGCGTGGGTCAAAAATGACCCATGGTTGTAGGCAAGGTTAATGCCGAAAATATCTCATGGTCAACAAGGTAAAGAACATCAAAAATAGGGCTAGCCCCTAAGGAGAGCAAAAATTACCGTGGGCAAAAAATGACCCATGGAAGACCAAAAGGGTTAGACAAAAATTACCGTGGGCCAAAATTGACCCATGGAAGACCAAAGGTAGCCAAAAATTACCGTGGGCCAAAATTGACCCACGGATGACCAAAAATTACCGTGGGCTAAAAATGACCCATGGAAGACCAAAGGGTTGGTCGAAAATATCAGGTCAACAAAGGTAAACGACATCAAAAAGGGCTAAGCCTCTAAAGGAAGGAAATTACCGTGGGCAAAAATGGCCCACGGTCGAAAAAATTAGGGTAAAATGGGGTAATACGTACAACGGTTGCTGACGCAACCGTTTGGCGCAACCCTTCTTCGAAGGGTTGCAAAAAATTACGGCTGCCAAAAAATTAGGGTTGCCAAAAAATTTGGGTTCTCAAAAAATTAGGGTTCTCAAAAAATTAGGGTTCTCAAAAAATTAGGGTTCTCAAAAAATTAGGGTTCTCAAAAAATTAGGGTTGCCAAAAAATACCGTGGGCCAAAAATGACCCATGGAAGACCAAAGGCTTGGTCGAAAAAAGGTCTAGTCCCAAAAAAGGTAAAGGCCCAAAAAGGTAAAGGCCCAAAAAGGTAAAGGCCCAAAAAGGTAAAGGCCCAAAAAGGTCAAAGACCCAAAAAGGTCAGGTCAGGTAAAAAATTTGGGCTCAAAAAATACGGTTTGCCCAAATTTTTAGGGTGGGGTAAAAGAGGTCAAAAAGGTCAAGGTAAGATGGGGTAAAAACGACCGTTGTCCAATATGACGCTCCTACTACTAGTGCTCTTTTAGATGGGTACCGTCTTCTCATTTCAAAATTCGAGACAATGAAAGTGCAAATAGGTTTTTAAAACTTGTCTCTTAAACCTCATGCACTGCTTCTACATCCCTTCCATTGTTTTGGAAATGGGATACTTTATTCGTGGAGAATTTTAGCCCTTACTGCGCCAAGATCTTCACCACCATTGGCAGTTATTTTGCTTTGAAGAGGCAGTCACACATACCATGCTCTAAAGCGCAAACCGACACGAGGCCATATAACTCATAGTTAGTGTCAATATAATTGACATCAGAAGGCAAGTTTGGCTCTCCTACATATTGGCCACATTAACCTTACGCACAGTTATCACATAGCCCGAGAACCATCAGTAAGATACAACTTCTGAAAACGAAATATTTATTCTGACTGGACAGCACCCATTTACAAAATGCCTTTTCTTCATCTCAATTCCTTACACAAGGAACTCCACCGGTTACTATGTCATGGTTCTATATTTAAAAGGAATGTCATCTTAACTTCCCTCCACAGACCTACAATCCTATATTAAATATATTTCCCACGTTAAAAACTTTTTAGAAAATCTTTAATCTTTTAAGATTGGCGAGACGTCCTG